>JAESHU010000173.1:0-44773 GCA_017639245.1 Myiopsitta monachus | reverse complement strand
ATCTCTGGTTTAGCACCCGCAGAAAACCTCTCTCCTCCTTCTTCACTGACCTCGATGTGTGCAGGGCTGTTTCTCTCACATCTTCTCACATCTCTCTCATGGCTGCTGTGCAACATTTTGACCGTTTCTCAAATACATGATCTCAGAGACCCACGTCTCTTATTGGCTCAGCTCTGTCCAGCGGTGGGCGCGTCTTGGAGACAGCCGTAACTGTCTCTGTCCAACATGGGGGCACCTTCTGGCAGCTTCTTGCAGAAGTCACCTCCGCAGCACATACACACCTCTGCTAGCAAAAACGTGCCATGTAAACCCAGTACAAGGTATTCCTCCTGACAGCAAATTTGCCTTCCCCCAAGAAGAAAAACTCATGGCTACAATAAAAAATTACATTCCCAGTGTTGCTGAAAGAGTAATTAAAATGGCTGAAACCTATCTGTGTGCAGTAATAACATCTCTACAGTACAGCTATATAAAGGCGTAGCTCCAGGAGATTGCATCTGTCCTGAACTGCGGGAATGATTCTAACGTGCGAACTTCAGTATGGCAATGTTTCTTTTCTGACTGTATTGAAACATTAGCTACTCTAGATCACTAGCAATTGAAATACTACTTTCGAGATAGAGAAAAAAAATAATCTGAACACTTATATAAATATATTCCTAAATGAGGTCTTGGAAAATGTCAATTACGTATCATTTGATGTTGCACAGTTTAATGAAGAAGGCCTCCTTCCCCCTGATCTCAGGGAGTGGGTATTACCAGCCTGGACGTAATCAGTAAATTAGCATTATCTGCTCTATGTAGAATCACAAGGTTATTCAGCTTGGAAGGTAACTGAGAAGGTCACTAGACCAACCTGCTGTTCGATGCATGGTGGCCCTAGGAAGCCAGACTATGTTATGCAAAGTTTTATCATTTCAGGTCTTTGTAAAGGTATGTGGAAGGAGAGCATGTCTGCTCCTTATCTGATGAAACACCTTGTCAAATGGGATGATATAGAAAGGGAGGAGTCAATAAACAGCGTTTCACCATGACCTCATGCACAGCCACAGATGCTTCCAGGTGTACCTGCTGCAACACGGACTTATCCACGGATGCTTTGAGGCGTACCTTCTCCAGGACTTATTCTTGGGCCACAACCCCATCAGAGGTATATGTGCTGCAGCGCAGGCATAACCATGGTCACAGACACTGAGATGTACCTGCTCTGCTGTGGGCTTACTCATGGCCACAGATATTTCAGGGGGTCCTGCTTCCACGTGGATTCATCCACAGGTCACAGACCTTTCAACTCTAGTTCTCGCTGGAGTTCCAGCCTGTCCAGCACAGCACCACAGAAACAGCAGCAACGCCCTGGCCATTTGGCAGCCCAGGCGCATCTCCATTGCGGTTACCAAAATGTTCCCAGGCACAGCAGAGTAAGATGATAAGCAGCACAGCGCTACAGCAAGCAGTGAAAGCAAAAAGCAGCCACTAACGAGCACTAGGCACTAATTTACAATAAAACAAGCAAGCCCTATGGCAACCACCGATGCCTGTCAATTAATGGCCAAACAGCAGTAACAGCTATAAATTCAATCTAGCACATTCCAATTAAGTCTGTCACTAGCCTGAACCTTCTAAGCCACGCTTTGGGCACCAAAACCAGCTGTCATCCCTCTATTACCAGCACTGTTTTCAACACAAATCAAAAATGTTGCTTCATACTAGCTATTATGAAGCAAATTGCATTTATCCCAGCCAAAACTAGCATGGGTCCAAGCAGTTTACAAAATCTTGTCTCCCTTGTTCATAGTCCTTAGACCAGTGATATACTCTCACCTCCAAAGGTGGTGTAGTTTTATCTTCTGCAGTGAATTGCAAGTAAAGTCATGTTTACCTTGAGATGTAAAGAAAACCTTTCAGTCGAGCTTCAGAAAACTTTTAGCATGAAAACAGTATTTCAGTGCTGCTGACTCTTGCTTTGGAGCAAGCATTACTAAAGAAAACCAGCTGTGACCGGGACTTGCTGAAGGATGTGTTTTCAGAGGTGGCAAAAACACCGGATGGCAGCTAAGTACATCAGTTCCATGCTCAAGGTATGACCACAGGAAAGAACTAATAAAACACCTGCCAGAAGCTGCTTACAAACATGGTTCAGTATATTTTAGGAGCAGGGGGCTTAGAAACATGCATTTGCTCTTTTAGTGTCTGACTGATGGGAATGACGTAAGATTTGCAGTTGCTAAGGGGTGTTACTGTCTAAAAAACTATCTGCTTTTCCCTCTGTTTTATAGGGGAGGTGGAAGTTGCCTACTGATGTTTCAAATATTTTTAGTGTAAAATATTGCAATGAGACGAGAGGCCTCAAATCATTGTTCAGCAAAGAGTCTTGGTATTGGGAGGGCTTCTTTGGGAGAGAAAGTCTTCATTTGCAGAACTGGAAAAAAAAAGGAGATATTAAATAGAAGTGGATTTTCAGCAGTATTCAATATCTTTGTAGGGAGCACATCTTGTCTGAAGAAGTCTCCAGCTCTTTCTGAGGGCTGGCTGGATGTTTTACCTGGCGGTCTCGTATTTTATTTTTG
This sequence comes from Myiopsitta monachus, assembly GCA_017639245.1. Lineage (NCBI taxonomy): Eukaryota > Metazoa > Chordata > Aves > Psittaciformes > Psittacidae > Myiopsitta > Myiopsitta monachus. Next base: position 42,206 of record JAESHU010000173.1, on the reverse strand, counting down.
AGCTCCTTCCTGATGAGTTTGAAATGTCTCTGTTGAGATCTCTTAGTGGAAAATCAACTATTTTTTGTATTAATTCTTTGTATGAGTTTTGTGTTCTTTGCAGCATTTGCACATGTCTGACGGGTGTGCTGTAGCTTTTTAGAGTGGAGAGGCTTCTTTCTATCAAAAATGATGGTTTTCCTCACTTGATAATGTTACTGCAAGGGCACAATGTTGAAGATGGAAAAGCTTGCCAAGTGGATGAAGTATTAGAAGTGAGTCCTGCCTGCAAAGAAGCCTGTGGAACAATTCTCCTGAAGAGAAAGGTCTCAGCAATCCTTTTAGGTCGTGCAAAAGGTGTCTGTAGGGGGGAAATAGTGTAATTCAAAGCTTTGCATGTCTGCTGAGCTGACAGAGAAGTATATTTGTAGAGAATGATTGCAGACTGCTTTCAGTAGCTCTCTCGGACAATCCTTTGCAAGCTGGCAAGCTGGGATGGATTTGTGCATTGCATTCCTCTGCAGTGATTAGTATGGAGATAACAATTAGCAGTTTGTCTGGGCTGGTTCGGGATTTTTTCCTTTTTTTACGTTTGCTGTGTGTAGCCTGTTGGGAGCATGACTGTCTCCATGTGTTTTCCCCAGCAGAGCCTCTACTCTGGAGACGGTAGAATTTGAAGTAAAAACCTGTGGTGTGGACTGTCAGGCTGCGTGGGGACTTTCTAGCTGCCTTCCAGTATCTGAAGGGGGCCTTTAAGGATCCTGGGGAGGGACTCTTCATTAGGGACTGTAGTGATAGGACAAGAGGTCATGGGTTAAAACTTAAGCAGGGGAAGATTAGATTGGATATAAGGAAGAAATTCTTTACTGTGTAAGGGTGGTGAGGCACTGGAATGGGTTGCCCAGGGAAAGTTGTGAATGCTCCAGTCCCTGGCGGTGTTCACCGCCAAGTTGGACAGAGCCTTGGGTGACAAGGTTTAGTGCGAGGAGGCGTCCCTGCCCACGGCAGGGGGTTGGAATTAGATGATCTTAAGGTCCTTTCCAACCCTGACTATTCTATGATTCTATGAATTAGAGAGACTCAAAGGGAAGAGAATATGGGTCAGGTATATAGAGTCCTGCTGCTTTGAGTCCTCCTGTTTGCTGTTACCTGGAAACATGCTAGTGCACCTCAGATGTGGACTCTTGGCTTAAACCAATACTTTTATAAATATCTGCCCTCCCACCCAAGTTCCACTTTCAAAAAGGCCTTGGAGAAGACGATAAGGAATTAGTCACAAGGAACGTAATGGGTAGCTTGTTTGTGCCATTAGCTCTCCAGTGCAATACGCAGAGTGAACGGTATCGTGTCTCTCCTGAGTAGCGCCAGTGCAAGTTTGCTGTAGGAGATGAAGTGTTATCTGGGTTGCTTAGCTCTTAATGTATCCCAGAGACATAATCAGCAGCTGTAACACTCTTTTCAGTGGGGGTATGAAAGGGAGATGACATTTAGGTTTTCAATCCATTATTTTGTTCGGTGAAGCTATGTTGCCCCTGTAGATAGCTGAAATGCTAATATTACAAAGTTCTCATTGGACGTTTAAGTGAAAGAGAGGACTTAAAGTCTGTTCCCACATCCAGAGATGTCTCCTCAGGAGGCTGCTGAAGCGAATGGGGAGGTGGAGATACTACTCTGTTGGATGGTTGATGCATCTGCAACAGAGCACAGAGGCTCTTCTAAGATTGAGATTATTTTAGCAGACCATCTCAGTAAACTTACTTGTCCCATCATTTAGCTTCACCTAAAGTCTAGAGAGCAACAGCAGGAGTGCTTTTCTGATTGCAGTGACAGGTCAGGGAAATGCTTGAAGTTTCTGAACCTTCTGTTTCTGTCCAATATTCTCATCCAAAATGACACCCACTGGGAAGGGTGAAAAGAGTTCTGCTGTAGTACAAGTCCCTTCTGCCTTTTGTGTTTCTGTTGTCACTGTGGCAAAGGGTTGAATTGTGTAGGGTGGACAGCAAAGTGGAGAAGAGTTATGTTTGTTTGATGGTGAAAAAGAGACACTGCCCCGGCCTGTTCAGTTTCAGGAAATACCCCTAGAGAGAAATGAGGCGGGTGCTTAATTTTTTGTGTCTTGTAATTGCTTCCTTTCTCATTTAGAAAGACCTGTGTCTCTTGGTATGAAATTGCCAGTCTACTTGTGGTTCCTAGTCCCAGGCCCTCTGTATTTGATGCTCTTCTTTTAGGGTTTGGGTTACAAGTGCTGCATGCAGTGTTCTGACACAGACCATATGAATAATTTGCCTTGTTTGCCCTCATTCCAAAACCTTTGGTTTTGGGGGTCAGGGCCTATTGATTTAAGGCATATTCTGAGGTGATTGTAGGTCCGTTTCTTTGGTTCCTATGGTTATATCAGCATATCTTGGGGGGCAAAAGAACTCTTTGCTATGGTTTAATAAAGGTTGAACTTCATTTACGGTCTCAGAGGACATTCATCGTGTGTGGGTTGACCCCTTACAAGTTTGTCAGCATCTCTCTAAAAGAAATGCCTCCTTTTCCTTTCCCCTTTAGTGAAATTCAAATAGTGAGGGAGAGAGATAATCAGTTCCTGCAAAGATCTGTTATGCCATGTCTACTTCTTTCAGTTCTTTTTGTCCTTTCTGGCTTCAGTCAGCTGACAAATGAAGACGCAGGACTCTGGCGGGGGCACGTTGCTCGACGTCTCCTTTTTAGAAAGAAAGAAGCCTGATTTTCTGCTGCCCAGCCCTTTGGCTTGTGAGTTGGTTTTGCTGAGGGAAGACATGTACCTCCAGCTCAAGTGCTTCACGCTGAAGCCCTCAGATTCTGCAGGCATCTCTGGGGAATGCGGCGGACTGTTACTGCTGTCAGCTGTGTTTTGGTGTTTGGTTTCTGATAGTGCTTCTGTGTGTTGCTGGAAGAGGATGCGTCCAGAAGAGATGAATCTGAATACTGATTGATTCCTATTTTGCAGCATCCTAAACAAAAATCTCTCCTCTCCATGCCTGTGCCCTTGCTCTTTTTCCTGGGGTGATCCAGTAAGGCTCCAATTCTTTTACAGCTTTGCTGCTACTTAACCAGTGCCTTTTACTCGTGTGCTTTTTCATAGGCATTTTAGTCATCCTTTCAACTTGATTGAGCTGGCAGCTGTTGGAACTTCTTTTGACTTTTCTAGGAATAAATATTGCTGTCATTTCAGCTTTAATTGTCTTTGGAAGCTTGTCAGGCAGGCCGAGAGGGGTGGTTGTTTTGCCATCCCAATTTTGCTGTGCAGAGTAAGTACTACGGGGCGCAGTTTCTGTGACTGTGGTTTCGTTAAGCAGTAATCCATGCCTTGTGTAGGGAGTTTTCTTTGCCTTCATTTCAGATCTTTTTGTCTGACATCACCTTTATCAAAACATTGCTTTCTAAACTTGACGCTCTGTTGGGTTTTGCTCTCGTGCCTCCTACCAGAATCTGGAACCTTATTATTTGTAGCCCAATTCTTAGTAGTTCAATTCCTGTTAAGTACACCTTTTTGATTCTGTAGGATGGGCTGAACCGATGTAAGAGCTGACTGTTGCCAGAGAGGGGTGATTGCCTACCCAGCTCCTGGCTCCAGTGCCAATTACCTGGTGTTTCCCTGGCACTCCATGTGCTATCTGGGCTGGTGGGGTTGGTTCACCTGACAGGGAACTAAGCAAGAAGAGGGGGTAAGTGGGTTTCTGCTGCCTTAGAGAGTTGACTCTGTTCCTGGGGCCTTGTGTGGGTTTGAGAGAAGCTGAAGGGAAGGACTGTAGGGCTGGTAGCAAGGCAGTTGGGAAGCTTCTTGCGTGTGTTCTCCCATGAAGTAGAGCTAATCCAGTTCAGGAAGCCTGTCTGTGCCCTGGGACCAGTTATCCTCTGGAGTAGCAACTTGTTTAGAAATACCTCATCTGCATTTTGTTCAACAATTCCCATAGAAAGTAGTCAGAAGCTCTCCCCTCTTTCCCCTCCTTTTCAGACGCACAGAGTGCCCATCTGCTGATGAAGACTCTGACTGGGAAGCACGTCGAGAAGACAAGGGTAATGAAGATGTGAAAATGCTTTTGCACGAGGCACATAGATTTGTTAAGGCCAAAAAGGGCTTTTTTCCTTCATGGCACAGGTGCTACCAGAAGATTGGAATGGCAGCGGCAGGATTCAGCAATGCCTTTCTTGGCTGTAGGTATTATTTTGGTGGGCTGTTTTTTTCAGTGGGGAAGCGGGAGGAAATTTGGTCTGCCTTGAGTTAAACCGCTTCAGTGTCTTTGTGGGCAGATGACTGGAGCCATGTGAAGTGTGGCCTTTTTGGGGACACAGTCCTGAAATTCTGGTGTGGCTCTGGCTCGCCTGTGACCCTCTGCCCCAGCATGGTGGAAAGGGTCATCCGGTTACACTCAGGCTTTCCAGTCAGGTGGCAACATGGTGTTTGCGGGCACTCTGCAGGGAAGACCTGCTCCAGATGTTGTGTTCTACAGCACAGCCCCAGCAGGAACAGCAGCGCCATGTCCAGGGCTTCAGAATGAACAATTGTGGTTGCCCCCTCTGCCTAAGTGGGCTACTGCACGGGGTCTCACAGCAGAAGGATTTTCTTCCCTGCTATAAAAAATGTCTCAGCCTGGCCTATTGCCCCTTTGCAGTTATATGTGTGAAGCCAGTGCGTGTGTGTGTGTGTGCGTGTTAGGAAAGAAATGGGCTGAAATAGAGGATTCTGAAGAGGAGAGGGAAGGCAGAAAGGGAAGTGGAGAAGCAGAGCTGAACTCCCCTAAAAACACTGATGCTCAGGTTTCATTTCAATACAAAATGGCATTTAATGTTTTGGATAATTAATTATATATAAGTTTGACATTTCAATAAACACAAGCTTCAGAATACAATCTACACAGGCTTCGGTTTACAATATACACAGGCTAACAATATACACGGGCTTCGTTATACAATATACACGCACTACATTATATAATATATGCAGGCTTCGTTATACAATGTACACGGGATTTGATGTACAATATAAACAGGCTTCAGTATACAGCATACACGGGCTTTGGTCTTCAATATACGCAGGCGTCGATCTTCAGTATACACAGCCTTGAACGTACACAAGCCTCGATATACAACATACACAGGATTCAATATACACAGGTCTCGGTATAGAATATAGACAGGCTTCGGTCCTCAATATACACACTCTTCAGCATACAATATACACAGTCTTCAATATACTATATACACAGGCCTCAATATACACAGGCTTCAGTATACAACATACAAAGGATTCAATACACAACGTACTCAGGCTTCAATGTACACAGGCTTCAATAGACAATATTCACACCCTTCAATATACACAGGCTTCGATCTTCAATAGACACCGGCTTCCATATACACAGGCTTCGGTACGCAATATACACAGGCTTCGGTCTTCAATAGACACAGGCTTCGGGTTTCAATATGCACAGACTTCGGTCTTCAATACAAACAGGCTTTCGTATACAGAGGCTTTGGTATACAATATACACAGGCTTTGCTATGCAATATACACAGGCTTCAATATATACAGGCTCCTGCAGACAATATATGCAAGCTTCGGTTTACAATATACACAGGAGTTGGTATATTATATACACAGGCTTCGGTATACAACATACATAGGCTTCAATATACCCAGGGTTCAGTCTTCTTTGGTATGCAATATACACAGGCTTCGGTCTTCAATAGACACAGGGTTCAATATACACAGGTTTCGATCTTCAACAGACAGGCTTCAACATACACAGGCTTCGGTATACAGTATACATAGGCTTTGGTCTTCAATATACACATGCTTCAGTACACACAGGCTTCTGTCTTCAATAGACACAAGCTTCAATCTTCAATAGACACAGGCTTCATTGTACAACATACAGAGTCTTCAATAGACACAGGCTTCAGTCTTCAAAATACACAGGCTTTGGTATACAATATACAAAGGCTTCAGTACACACAGGGTTCAGTATCCAATATACACAGGCTTCAATATACACAGGCTTCAGTCTTCAATAGCCACAAGCATCGGTCTTCAATAGACACAGGCTTCAGTCTTCAATAGACACAGGCTTCAGTCTTCAATAGACACAGGCTTCAGTCTTCAATAGACACAGGCTTCAGTCTTCAATATGCACAGGCTTTGGTCTTCAATATGTACAGTCTTTTGTATAAAATACAGACTGGCTTCAATATACACAGGCTTTGGTATACAACATACACAGGCTTCAATACATACAGGCTTTTCTCGACAACATACACAAGCTTCAATATACACAGGATTCGGTCTTCAATAGACACAGGCTTTGGTATACAATATACACAGGCTTCAATATACACAGGCTTCGGTCTTCAATAGACACAGGCTTTGGCATACAATATACACAGGTTTCAATATACACAGGCTTCGGTCTTCAATAGACACAGGCTTTGGCATACAATATACACAGGCTGCAATATACACAGGCTTCCGTCTTCAATAGACACAGGCTTTGGCATACAATATACACATGTTTCAATATACACAGGGTTCAATACATACAGGCTTTTCTAGACAACATACACAAGCTTCAATATACACAGGATTCGGTCTTCAATAGACACAGGCTTTGGCATACAATATACACAGGCTTCAATGTACAGTGGCTTTGGTATACAATATACACAGGCTTTGGGCTTCAATATACACATGCTTCAAAATACACAGGCTTTGGTATACAATATACACAGGCTTCAAAATACACAGGCTTTCGGCTGCAATATACACAGGCTTCAGTCTTCAATATACACAGGCTTCTGTATACAACATGCACAGGCTTCAATATGCACAGGCTCCGGTCTTCAATACACGCAGGCTTCAATATACAATGGCTTCAGTCTTCAATATGCACAGGCTTTGGTCTTCAATATGTACAGTCTTTTGTATAAAATATGCATTGGCTTCAATAGACATAGGTTTCGTTATACAATATACACAGGCTTCAATAGACACAGGCTTTGGTATACAATATACACAGGATTCAATAGACACAGGCTTTGGTATACGATATACACAGGCTTCAATGTACAGAGGCTTTGGTATACAAAATACACAGGCTTCTGTATACAATATACACAGACTTCAATATACAACGGCGTTGGTCTTCAATAGACACAGGCTTTGGCATACAATATACACAGGCTTCAATATACACAGGCTTTGGGCTTCAATACACACAGGCTTCAAAATACACAGGCTTTGGGCTTCAATATACACAGGCTTCAGTATACAATATACACAGGCTTCTGTAGACAATATGCACAGGCTTCAATATACACAGGCTTCGCTAAACAATAGACACAGGCTTCAATGTACACCGGTTTCGGTATACAATATACACAGGCTTTTCTATACAATAGACACATGCTTGTCTATACAATATACACAGGCTTCTGTACACAATATATGCAATCTTCGGTTTACAATATACACAGGCTTTGATATACAATATACACAGACTTCAATATACAATATACACAGGCTTCAGTCTTCAATATATCACAGGCTGCGGTATACAATATTTACAGGCTTCAGTATACAAGAAGCACAGGCCTCCAAATACACAGGCTTTGGGCTGCAATATATACAGGCTTCAGGCTTCAATATACACAGGCTTCAATATACACAGGCGGCGGTCTTCGGGATGCACAGGCTTCAGTCTTCAATATGTACAGGCTTTGTATAAAATATACACTGGCTTCAATATACACAGGCTTCTGTATACAATATACAGGCTTCAATATACACAGGCTTTTGAATACAATACACACAGACTTCAATGTACACAGGCTTCCCTATACAATATACACAGGCTCCAATATATACAGGCTTTGGTATACAATTTTCACAGGCTTCGGTAGACAATATACACAGGCTTCTCTATACAATATGCACAGGCTTCAATACACAAAGGCTTTGGTATACACAGGCTTTAGTCTTCATTATATATAGGCTTTGGTATACAATATACACTGGCTTCGGTTTGCAATATACACAGGATTGACTCCTCCAGAAAACCACAAGCACTGCTACACTCCTCAGGGCCTTGCAATGAAGCACTGCAGCACGTTGTTGAGCTGAAGCACTGCTCTGTGCCTGCAAGGGGATGCACTCTGCAGGGGCTGCATGGTGAAGCGCTCCTCAGGGACATTCCATCAAGCACTTGCTCCTCCATGGCTGCAAGGTGAAGCAGTCCTATTCCATCAGGGTGTTGCACAGTGGTATTCAGCATTTTGGTTTTTGGGAGTCCTTTCGCTTTTTGAAGTACTCCAAAAAATGCACAGAATTGAGAGCTCTCAAAACGCCCCTGGGTGCAGAGCTGCCAAAAAAAGAGTGGGTAGCTCCCAAAAAAACAAATGCAGATAAACTCCTCCAGGACCACGTGCTGATGGACTCCACTGGGGCCGCACACGGAAGCATTCCAAATTTGCCTGGCGTTGTGGAATTCCAGGGGGAAAAAAGAAACAAAATCCAAAAGCGCACTTGAAAGCACTCCCAAAACCCAACATGTTGGAGCTCTCCAAAAATGCCCCGCGTGCAAAACTGCCAAGAAGGCCACGGCAGAGAGCACCCAAAAATCCCCTGGGTTGAGAGGTGCCAAAAATTGCTGAGGAGTGAGGAGCTCCCAAAACCAAAAGCTGATGAAATCACTGCTGAAGGCCACAGGTGGGTGCACCACGCGCCGGCCTTGTGGGGAAGCACTCCAGAAATGCCAAAAATTGCGGAATTCCAGAGAGAAAAAAAGCCAAACCTGAAAAATCCAAAACTGTCCAAAATTGCCTGGCCTTGGGGAGCGGCAGAAGAAACCCCAATGGAAAAGACGCAAAGATAAAGGAAAACCCAACAAAGACAAAGGTGCAGCCCTGCCGAGATCTCCGGGATGCGGAGCTCCCAAAAGTCCCCAGGGTCGGAGCTGCCAAAAAAGAGGGAGAAGCTCCCAAAAAAGCAAATGTTGAAAACAAACCCAAACCAAAACAAACCAAAACATAGTGTACAATTCCAGGGGAAAAAAAGCCAAAAAAAAAAATCAAAAACCATGCACACAAAAAAAAAAAAACAAAAAACAACACCCGCGTTTGGGAATAAAAAAGATGCTGAAGCTCCCAAGGGTGAACATCACTCAAAAATGCAAAACATTCCAAAATTGCCCCGAGTTGCGGAATTGCAGGAAAACAAAGAAATGCCAAAGATTCTCAGAGAAACCAAAACAAAACAGAAAGGACAAAAAACCCAACAAAGACAAAGGTGCAGCCCTGCCGAGATCTCCGGGACGTGGAGCTCCCAAAAATCCCCAGGGTCAGAGCTGCCAAAAAGGAGGGAGAAGCTTCCAAAAAACAAACGTTGAAAACAAATCCAAACCAAAGCAAAGCAAAAAAAAACCCCTACAATTCCCGGTCAAAAGAAAAAACAACACACAAACAAAAGCCAGCAACACCAAAAATGCTGACAGGGAAAAGAAGATGCTGAAGAGCTCCAAAAACACCCAGGGCGGAAAACTCCATAAAAGCCTCCACGGTGAAAGCTTCCAAAATGCTGCCACATGGAGATGTACAAAGCCCCCCATGGTGACTCCTGCTGCACTCTTTTGGGCCGTGCAGTGAAGCACTGCTGCAGGTTGGTGAGCTGAAGCGCTGCTCTGTGCCTGCAAGGGGATGCACTCTGCAGGGGCTGCATGGTGAAGCGCTCCTCAGGGACCTTCCAGCAAGTGCTTGCTCCTCCGTGGCTGCAAGCTGCTGCAGCAATGCTGAGGCTGCTGTTGGGAAGCACAGGGCCACAGTGGGAAACATTCCACAGTTGCCGGGCGTTGTGGGATTCCAGGAAAACCCAAACAGAAATACCCTCATAAAAGAGAACGTGCAGCACTGCAAAAAATGCCCAGGACGGTGCAGAATCACTCCTCCAGCATCATCAGGTAAACGGGTCCAAACTAGCCTGGATTTGCAGAATTCCAGGAAAAAGACCAAACCTCAAAAGCCTCTCAAAACCCCAAACAAGGCCGCAGGGAAGCAAGCTGCCAAAATGCTTCCAGGTGGGGAGCTACAAAAATCCCCAGAGGGGGGAAAGCTCCAGTACAGAACAGTAAACCAACAGCACAACAACAAGAAAACCCACAACAGAACAACAGTAAACAGCAGTAAACAACAGAACAACAGTAAAACAGCAAAACCAGAACAACAGTAAAACAGCAAAACCAGAACAACTTCCAAACAATTACTTATAAACATCAGGAGCGCCGATGCTTTGCCGCTGGTGGCTGAAATGGCCACTTGGCATCCCTGTGGTCCTCGTCCTTGGAGAAGAAGAAAAACCCAAAGAGAACAGGTTTAGTCACAGCCATGAACATTTCAGAAGGCAGGAGATGCTCTAACAGCTTAAATACGAAAAGAAAGTGTCTTTTCATGAAAGAACGTTCCCGAAGTTGTAAATTGTTCCCGAGTTCAGACTCCACCCAACGCACACAATCACAAAGCTCAGGGAGTAAAAGACCCAGCAGGGAAGCCCTCCTGGGGGTGGGGGGGACCCCACGGGCAGGGGGAGCAGCCCTCGGGCGACCCCTGGCTCCGGCAGCCTCTGCCCCGCTCCCACTGAAGGGCACCAGGGGAGACAGCACCGCAGCTCCTGGGAGCTGGTAAATCCCAAAGGGGTGGGGATGAGCCCCAAATGAAAACCACTTGGGATTTGGGGAGGGGGAGGGCCCCATCCACTCTGGACTCCCCCGGTGCTCCCGTGCAGCCTGACATGGGGCAGGGGCACCTGCAGAGAGGGGATAAGAAGGGAGGGCAGAGACTGCCAGGGCAGGAGCAAAAGTTTGCACCTTTGGAAAGGAGGCAGAATGAAGCCAGGACGGAAACGCCGCACAGACGCACAGAGGGTCACCAGCCTTGGCTGGGGGACTCTTCCCGTAGGAAGAGTTCTCCCTGTCCCACCCCAGGCGCTGCCACCCAGCGCGGCTTCTTGCCGGCAGCAGAAGCAGGGCCTGGCCCCACCACTGCGGTCCCACCTCGGGGCTGCTGTGGACGGGAGCCCCTGTGGGTGGGGGCCAGCAACACTGGCTGTTACTTATTGCAAAATGATGGATCCGTGCCTTGTGCCGCTTGCGGGCTCTGTCCCTGGGTCTCGTCCGCGTGGAAAAGGCAGATGTGGAGGAACCTGGAAGCACAAATGTTGCTCAGGTCTCTGCAGCCGCACTCTGAGCTGGCACCGGGGCTACCACTATCCCTATCCCGGAGGGAATGGAAGGTTTTGCATCCCTGGAGCCCAGCAGCTACGGCGCGAGCCGGCCCCTCCAGCACAGCCTGGTCCTTCTGCCACTTCTGCCATCCCCCAGCCCAAGGGGACAACGTGATCCATCAGCTCCTCAAGCCTGAAGCACCAACTCCATCCTTACCAGAGGAAGCAGCGTCTCCTCCGATGCCTGAGGGGCGCTGGCCAGGGAAGGACGCAGGAGGCCCTGGAAAGGAATGCTCGACTGTGAGCCGGGGTCAGCAGAGGAGGAAGAGCCTGGCTTTAGGGAGCTGGCAGCACGCGCAGGAGCCGATGCACCCAGTAAATGCAGGGGGGGCAAGGAGCGGCATTTCAGATTGCCCTCCACCCCCAGGGCTGGGGACTGGGGCAGCAGTGACAGAAGCCCCTTCCCTTCCCTTCCCTTCCCTTCCCTTCCCTTCCCTTCCCTTCCCTTCCCTTCCCTTCCCTTCCCTTCCCTTCCCTTCCCTTCCCTTCCCTTCCCTTCCCTTCCCTTCCGGAAGCAGCTCAGCCAGGTCCGGCGGCAAAGCTGCTGCCTAAATCAAGCCCTGCCCTTCACCCCCTGCAGAAGCCCCGTCCCCCACGACTCACCTGGCAACACGGGTGCGCTCCGGCTTCCAGGCTGGGTGGTGCGAGTAAGGCCGGTGGTGGTGGAAGCCGCCTGCCCAGAAAGGACCCATGTTGCGGTCATGGGCGCTGCCCGTGTGCGGCTGGGGCCTGAGCAGCCCTGGGTGATGGCTGCTGGGAGGGAGCAAGAAATCAGGACCCGCAACTTGCCGCATGGGACTGACTCCCCTTTAGCGGAGCCTCCCAGCGTGTGCAGCTCGCAGCTCCTGCCCTGGGCAACCTCGCCCATCACCCTGGGGACTGTGGGACACCACGTCTCCCTCCCGAATCTTCCCAAGCCTCTAAGGGCATCAGACCCCAGGACCAGGCAGCACCGGCCAAGGAGCATCCTGAGCCTGCGCTACACAGGCACCCACTGCCCTGCCAGCCGGGGCCACGGCTTTCTCCTCCTTGCCGAGACCTTCACGGTCCCAGCCTGCCCTTACCAGCCTTAGGTTCCAAGAGCCATGGAGAGCGCTGCCACGCTGCCTCCCTCTCCTCCTCTAGGATGGTCTCTACCGTAGGGTACCCAGGATGGAGCTCAGGGAACTGCCAAGAGAGAGCAGCAGCTCAGTTCCTTCTCAGGGCAGGCGGCAGAGCCGCTCTGAAGGAGGTGTGGAAGCCGGCCCGTGCCAGACCCATGAAGCCGGGGTTCTGCCACAGCTGCTGCAGAGCTCCGCTCCCCATTTGTTTCGGCCCCGGCTTGGCGCAGAGGGCACGGCCTCCTTGCCCAGGCCAGTACCTGCTCCAGCAGCGGGCAGCAGTCACGCACAGCCACCGCACACTGGGGCAGGGGAGAGCCTCACTTCCCACTCAGCCCAGGAGGAGAGCTCCTGCCCAAGGCAGGCAGGTCAGCCTGCCCCAGCCCTGCAGGGGTTGCACTGAGCACATTCTACCCCAGAGGAGGGCAAAAGAGGCTTCGAGGCAGCGACGTACCAGTGCCAGTGGGTGGGCCTCGCCGGGTACCAGCAGGCACATCGTCCTCCTGCGTGGCCTTCCTTTCCCCAGAGAAGGCGGTGGGCTCGGGGACTGCCGCCGCTTCTCCTCAGGCCGCTCGGCAGCTACAGGAGGAGATGAGTCAGGAGCAGCTCCCAGCAGGGGCGTTTGGCCTGCACCAAGGGGGTTGTCCCTTCTCGCTCCTCTCTGGATGCCCACCTTGGAGGGCAGAGCCAGGGATGGGGCCTCAAGCCGAGGACAAGGCTGCGATGCCCTGGGGCAGCAGCTGGCCACAGCAGATCCCTGGGGAAGCTGCCACAAGAGCCCGCTGGGGCTCCACGGGCCAGCGGCCCCTTCCCACCTCCACAGATGCTCTTTGCACGCTGCCCGCCTGAACCCAGACTGCACCAACTGCCACACGTGGCCACATCTCACACTGTGCCACGGGACCCGATCCACGGGGAGCACTCGGGGATTCCTCTCTCCTTCAGCTGAGGAAGTGTTGGAATGAGCTCCGTCGGCAATTGGAGCGGGCCCGCACCGGTGGCCCATGCAAGCCTGGCACAGAGCACTCACCTTCCTCCGTCTGCACAGCCTTGTTCGCTGTTCCCGGAGTGCACTCTTCCCGTTTCCGTGACGCCCGTTCCCTGTGCAAGTGGCAGAGAGCCAGTTAGGGCCAGCCCCAGGCTGGGACGGGACGTGCCCGTGCCATGCGGCACCGGCACCGCTGCAGCGGTCTGAGCCCTTCAAGCTCCAACCCGGGCTGTGGGCAGGGCAGGGATGGTGCCGGTCAGCGCTGCCGCCAGCACCGCAGGGGAACAAGGCAGCAGGGATGCTGATGGACACAACAAGAGGGCTTCCCCACCACTGGGTGACCCAGCAGCCGTGTCTCACGGGCCTGGAGGGTCCCAGCTCCGGTGGAGAGCAGGCCTTGGGCACCGGCTCGGCTGGGAAGGCAACTGCTGTCTTCCTGGCTGGCAGTGCCAAGCAGGCACTGGCTGGATGAGCAGTACGTTACCTTCCTGTCCACGCTGGCACCTCGCAGCACCATCCTCTGCCGGACTCCAGGGGCTCCCTCGCCCACCTCCTCTTCTATTGGCATGTGGAAGGAGACCAGGAGTAACCACATTGGTTCAGGGAGCACAGCCTCCCTTTCTCCTGCTCACCACAGAGTAAACCCCATCTCCCAGGTGCTGGCTGCCCAGCCCGGAGCCTCTCTTACTTCAACACTGCTCAACTCCCCTCCGCAATGTCCATGGAGGGCAAAGTCTGAGCACCCCAAACTGAAGTCCACTCTGGGAGCAAGCGGCCTCCAAGCTCCTTACGGCCAAGGCAATGGGGAGGGAGGACGCTGCTGGCCCAGCCAGAGCAAACCCTTCCCTACGGATCCACCCTGCGTAAAACCTTTCCCTGCACAGCTGCAGAGCTCCATCAGCCACAACTCTGTCCACTCTCCCATCTGCAAGCCCCGCCCAGGATGTGAGCAGTGGTTTCTTGCAGCTCAGCAGGTGCTGAGGAGACCCATGTCAAAGTGGGAACCCAGGGCTCCCGTGCGTGCTGCTGCCTGCAGCTGAAAAGGTGCCAGCGCAGCAGAGATTTGGTCCTTTCCTTTCCCCTGGATGTGTCCCCCCAGCAGACTGGCCAGGGCAGAGTGGGGACAGGAAAAGAGCTGCGCAGCTGGGCCGTGGGCTGCGGAGCGGTGCTGGGCGCTGGGCCCATGGTGAGCCCCTGGGCATCGACTGCCCCAGCGTACCGGGGCAAAAACGGCCTCAGGGCTCCAGGCCGGCGGCAGCGGGTCCCGGTGGCGCAGGGTCTGTGGTGGAGCTCTGCTGGGGGAAACGGTCAGAGCACTGTTGGTGGCAGGAAGATCCCATCCCATCCCATCCTCCCCCCGAGCTCACCAGAGGCAGGAGCGGTGACGCGTTCTCTCAGCACGGATGGCGCCTGCGGTTGGGCCGCTGGAGACGCCTTTTTGCCGTGCGGGCGACACGGAGACGGGAGCGATGCGGGCTGGCAGGATGGCATCACACACCGGGACCCCCTGCTCCCCGCAGTGGTCCCTGCAGCACCACGCAGGGCAGCGCCAAGGGCAGCAGTATGGGCCCGGCACCGCCATCGCTAGGCCACCCGTGCCTTATCCCACCCGTGCCCTGGGCCACCTTCAGGCCTGACAGCCTGTGCCACCTGTCTCTGTATCCCACCCGTGTCCCTCTGCCACCTTCACCCCTGACAACCAGGGTCACTGTGCCCCCCGTGTCCCTGACATGGAGTGTCCTACTGCCACCCGTGTCCTTATCCCACCTGTTTCCCTGGGCCACCCGTGTCCTTATCCCACCCACATCCTGCTCCCTCGCTCACCCCAGGCCGTTGCCGCGGATCGGGGTGCTCACACCTCGGCCCATCACAGTGGCCGCTCTGCCGTCCCTGGCCCTTTTCCTTGCCAGGCGCCAAACAGCCTGGTCCCAGTCGGATGGCAGTCGGGCGATCAGGCCGGGCCTGTAAGGGGGCAGCCGCAGTTGGGGGGGGCGCTTTGGGGGCAGGGGCCGTGCGGGAGAGCGCCGGGGCAGAGGGCGCCCGGCGGGCGGGCGGGACCGCAGCGCACACCAGGCCCCCCCCGCGCCCAGCGCCGCTCCCAGCAGCGATCCCTGCAGCAGGCAGGTGACCACCGCCAAGAGCGCCGCTGGCAGCGCCGACGGCCAGCGCCAAGGGCAGCGCCAAGGGCCCGGCAGCGCCATCGCTCTCGGGCTCCTCTGCAACGGCCGCCGGTCCGGAACGCGCTGCGGGAGCCGCGCGGCGGGACCTCGGCAGGCGCCGCGTTCTACAGCTCGTGGCCCTGTTCCACCGGCGCCGCCGTTCCACCGCCTTCTGCTGACGGCCCCGTGCCACCCGCGGCCCTGGCAGCCACTGTGCCTGTGCCACCCCGGTCCTTGTCCCACCCTCGCCTCCGTGCCTGCAGCTTCCGTAGACCTGCTGTGTCCCGCCGGGCGGGCAGCGTGGCAGGGACGATGACACGGACCGCACACAGCGCGGCTCCCCTGAGCGTCTCCCGTGCCACGGCTCTGCCGTGGGGGCCCTGCAGCCCAGCTGAGGAGGGCAGGGCTGCCTGCACGGCATCACCTCCCAGAGACGGAGAGGGCTGGTCTGGTGGGGAGCCAAAGCCCCCCCTGCTCCTCAGGGCTGAGCAGGGGCCGTGCCGTGCTGGCCCCCACAACGCACAGCAGAGCTGATGGGCAGGCTGGCCCCGTGCACCCAGCGCTGCGATAAAGAATGCCCGCTTGCTAAAACTCCATCCACCCGGAGGCTCAGAGAGTTCTTTCCGCCGCGCTTTCGGTCGCAGCGCGCCCCTCGTGGCGCTGCTGTGGACAAGCGCTGGCGCTGCCCAGGGCTGAACCGCTGGGACCCGGCAGCTGTCGCGACACACGGCGCTGCCAGGCCAGGGCAGGGGCACCAAACTGCCCACGAGGGAGCAGGGGCACACAGGGAATGCCCCTGGAAAAGAACAAACCGAAGGCAGATGACCAGGTTTGTGATCTCAGCAGCTGCCAAGCGCCGCGCCTGAGATTCAGGGGAAATCTGTGCTCAGAACTGGCCTGGGTTTTAGCGCAGGCAGAGCAAGCTTTGGTCCTTACAGCTATTATGGGCATCGCGGGCTCCTCCTGAGCTCTCAGGGCACAGCCCAGCGCTGGCACCCGTTGTAATCTAGGCTGCCCTTGCTGGAGACAAATGCATTGTATTGAGACGTGCAGCCCTCATGTCCCTTCAGGTCTTTCTGCTGAGAGCTGGGGGCAGAGGAGGATGCTGATGGTGTGGTGCCGTTTCAGAGGGGCTTTGCAAGGGTCCCTCACGCTCTCCCAGTGGGAGGCAGGGCTCCATCTCCAGGCCAGTGGTTTCCCCCTTCCCCATGGCCAGTGCGGCCATGCAGTGGACACAGCTGTAGCCCCGGGGCTGGCTCATGTCCTCGAGGGGGCTGCTCAAGGCAGCCTTTTGGGGGCAGATTCTGGGGGAGCTACAGGTGGCTGAAAGGAAGCGGTCATGTCAGGGCAGGAGCTCTGGCACGTGAGGCCTGCGGCTGCCCCGTCCTGCCTGCGCCTTGCCCCCAGCTTCCCCATCTGCCCTCTCCCAGCCATACAGAGGATGCCGCTGCCATCCCTGGGCTTGGGGAGCACCACCACAGGTGCTTTGTTCAGCCCATAAACCTCTGCTCGAGAGCGTAATGACTCCTCTGGTTACCATTGCCACGGCATTTGCCTGCCCGCAACCCTCTGCAAAGCGGCTGCTGCAGCAGCATGGGGAGCATCTGCAGTCAGAGGGGACGCTTGGTGATGGGGCAGCTGACCTGACCCTGGCTGTTCGATTTCCTCTCATCTCAGAGGTGCCTCCAGAGCATTCCCAATTGCTCCCTGCCCCTGGGATGGGGTGGGATGGGCTTGGCTGGAGACAGCTCAGGGGAAGCCCTGACTCAATACAAACCACAGCGTGTCCATCTGACAGCCACCGGAAGGGCTCCAGCTCTCAAAACTCACGTCCTGCATTCAGAAGCCAAAACATGAATCGGTTCTCCAACTCCATCAGCTCAGCTTGGTTATCAGATGGGTCATCGCTGCTCCACCGTTTTTCTTCTCACATCACAAGATGAGGAAGGGGGAAGCAGGAAGAAACGTGTGAATTAAGTGGTTTCCAGCAAGGCATTGTCTGTAAAGCAGTTTTAATACAGTACAATTGTGATCATGAAATTAGCCTCCCTGACCAAAGTGTTTGGTGGCTCTGCGTAAGAAGCATGTAGTTGGCCATCGACAGAGCAGAATCCAAACAGCCCTGGAGGTACCAAGGTTTCAGTATTCCTGTTGGGATGACCCAGAGCAGAGTTTCTGTCTCTCCACTGTCCTTTGCGCCACGTTTGTGCAGTCTTGCCCTGAAATTGCCACTGCTCGAGCAGGGCCAAAGTGGAGGAAAACAAGGGAAATAATCACAAGCAACAGTAATAATAATAACTGTTGTTCAGCCACGCAGCTGTGTTTGAAGAGGGGAAGCAAGTACCCACAAGCAGAGGGTGCTGGAAAGCTGCACCCTGTGCCCTGGCCCAGGAATCAAACACGGGGAAGGCAGATGTGAACAGAGTCTGTTTATTTTAAGGGGGGGACATAAAAACAGGGGATGGGGGGTGAGGTGGGGGAGGGTGGGAATTGCATTTTGACAGTAAAATAATAGTAAAATGATAGTCCAGTCAGGGCAAAACCACTGTTTACTATTGTTAGAACAACAAAACAACAGTGTAGCAACAAAAACATTACAATAAAACAACAAAACAACTACAGTGGAAGCACAAAACAACAACAGTGTAACAAGAATCTTAGAACAAGTGCAGAACAAAGGCAGAGCAATAAAAATCTTCAGCAACTATCACAGGTGCCGACGCTTTGCCCCTGGTGGCCCGAATGGCCACTTGGCGTCTCTGTGGTCCTCCTCCTTGGGGAAGAACCAAACCCAAACAGAACAGGTTTACTCACAGCCACGTACCTCGCAATTTAGAAGGAAGGAGATGCTGTAACAGCTCAAACAGAAAAACAACGCATGATTTCATTAAAGAACGTTTCAATATTTGTGGGGTTGTTTTTTTTTTTTACTCATGGGACTTGCATTCCCTCCGTAATTCAGGTGATAGAGGTTGTCTGTATTGGCAGTTCAGTGAACGTAACCCCTAATCAGAACTAGAGAACATGTTTCAAATGTGTGTCTAGTTAGCAATTTACATTGGCTCTAACAAGTCTCTTGCAATCTCACACAGGTGAATGTTCCCAAACATTTGCCATTCAAGATTGGGAAGATAACGGAGGCTGCGTGTGGAGGGACTGGCAGTGTCATGCTGACAGGTGAGTTTGCTTTTACATTCACCCTCTTTAGTGCAAGCCCATGTTGTAAGTGGATCGTAGCATCATGGTGCATGCATTTTTTTTACAGGGAACAGAAGAATACTGTCTTCTATGAGGAAAGGTGGGAGACTGCAATAGCTGTGATTTAAGAATGTACGCGGGGAGTTACTTTCAGTTGCCACAGTGTTGCTTCCAGTAGGTGCTGTGTGAGCGCTTGAGCAAACTAGAACAAGAGCATGGTCACTGCTTGTGGCTCTGACCTTGTTTGCTGACGACACGGGCCATGCGCATCTGTAATAAAGATGGCTATAGGGAGGAAGGATGGCAGCACTTGAGAGAAAAAGAGCCCTTCAAATTCTATAAATCTGACATGTAAATAAATCTTGATAAACTCGGCTGGCAAGCAGAGAGTTCTGAGAACAGTGAAGCTCTGCAGCAGGCTTCTTCATGAATGCTGCTTTGGATTGCTGGTGGCCAGGGGAGCACAGCTTGAAAGTGAAGGAAGGAGGGAGAGGGTTGTACTCCTTACATGAAGGATCGTCTCAAGGAAGATGTTCATATAGATGATGTGGGTGCGATGACAAGACATTTGAGCTTCTAGCTTGCAGGGAGCAGGCATAGCAACATACTCTGTCTTTTGCTGTCCGACTGCTGCCTTTCCCAGGCACCCAGTGTAAGGCAGAATGCCAGGCAGAGCGACTGGCCTAGTGCTGGTTTGGCCATGCTTCGACGGAAACAGCGGTGGTAACGAAACACTCAACGTCTCTCCCGTCAGTCAGTAAGCTGAAGTATTTTTATCCAGCCCGCGCTGTGTTGGCATTATTTCCAATGAAAGTTTTGCCTATGAAGCTTGATCTGCTTGCACAGCTTAGGAAAAACTGAAGGCATTTGGATGGGAACGCATTGGTTGGAAATTTGTAATAACCAAAAGGTGCTAGACTGCTCTGGGAGAAAGGAAAATGTCCTTTTGGATCTGATTAACTCCTGGTCATGGCACGACTTTCACAAGCGCAGACTTTCTTACCGAATGTGTTCTTATTGTAATACAGAAGAAGGAAATGTTTTTGTCTGGGGATATGGAATTCTTGGGAAAGGACCAAACCTAACAGAGACAGCGGTGCCAGAGGTGATCCCACCCAGCCTTTTTGGCTGGTCAGACTTCAATGCGGACATCCGTGTTGCTCACGTTCGCTGTGGACTCGGCCATTTTGCAGCACTTACTTGTAAGTTTCTAGTCCTGCTGTCACGGAGAAGTCCCACTGCTGTGTTATTGGCAGTTAAGAGGAAAACAAGAATCTTTCTTTACACTTAAAGCACACTGGAATGCAACGGGGAGGGGGTGGGGGGTGGGGGGAGGGGAGGGGTGGGGCAGGCAGCACATTTACAGGTGTCAGCATGGTTTCTGACAGCGGTACTGCACTACCTATTAATTGAAGCATATGCTTCAACTGAGAAAGTGTTATTCTAAAGCAAACAAAGCACTTCTCTAAAACAGGAAACCTGGCAAGGTTTTTTTCATTTCCTTGTACAGAGTAAGTCAGCTGCCCTTGAGAGGCAGCAGGAATTCATGTGATAAATGAACAAGCTAAAACTGAGTCTAAATGGGACTCAGGGTTTCTTGGCTCCTCTGAGCAATTGAGTTATCAGTCTGAGGTGGGAAGACCTACGCATTCCACATGCAGAGGGTATGATACTCCGATATGTGCAGCCCTGTGCTTTCTGTCAGCCTGAAAGGAAGTTTTGAATTTGAGAGCCATCTAAAAACGGGCAGCAGAGGGCAGCAGCGCAGAAAACCCATTGCTTGGTGGCCAAAGTAGTAGTTCACTAATGAAACCCGCCAGGCGTCAGCGCGCTTGGTCCTTCTCGGGGCTGTGGCTCGCATGGCACTGTCGGTCTGGTTACAGTGTGCTTGCAGCTGGTCTCCCCCTGGTATTCAGGAAGTGTTAAAAACTGCCTTCTGATTAAACTGTGCTCATGTGGTAGATGGTGTTTTGTCTCTGCTGGGGGCTGATCTGAACACTTCTGAGATCCACGTGTACTGCTGAGGAGCTTAAAACTCTCCCACTGTTGAACACAAGTTCCTTTTCTTTTCCCCAGTTGTAATGAGAAGGTCACTTCTATCAGGCAGGTGGAATATCCAGTGCCTAGGTGGTGGCCTGGGACAGATTGCACTGCCTTGCTTACCTGATTTGCTGTGCTGAGAGCTGATGGGGGTCAGCTGTTGTTGTCTCACTTCCAGCACAAATGATTGACTTCACCATGAATGATTCCCTGGAATCTCTTCTGCTGCACTCTTCTTTCAACTGAAATTCCAAAGCAAGAGCCGTAAGAGGGGGAAGCACAGATTTGTGCCCAGAACTTGCTGCTTGTCCTGCTCAGTAGACAGCATTTTCCCCAAGCACAAGTACATTGACTGTACTTGGAACTAAACTCAATGGCGGTCATACTGCATGTATAACCCTTTATATTCCCAGAGCACTGTAGCCGCACTTGTCAGAATCTCAAATAGATTTCTCCTTTTTTTAATGACTCTGCCCTATTGTATTCTTTTGATTCTTTTTTATCCTGTATCGACAGAGGAGAACTGTTTGCATGGGGCGAGAACCTAAGAGGGTGCCTGGGAACTGGAAGAATGGAAGACCATGATTTCCCATGGAGGGTAAGAATGGAAGTATTAAGGTCAAGAGTATATTCCTTAGTTCCTCTTTGTTATCTTGAGGGCAAGAAACATCATTTGCTGTGTAGTTTTGCTGAGTAACTTTGAAAAAAGTGGAACCCTGAGGTGTCTGTGGAGCTGCTTTGTTTTCCAGAGGTCCTTGCGTAGCATGCTTAGGGATGGAGGGATTCAGGAATTTTTTTAGTCTGCTATTTCAGCGTCCATTTCAGATCCCAAAGCAACACCCGGTGCTCTGCCATCTCATCTGAACAGTTCTTGCCTCCTGCTCATCCACAGTCTTCTACCTGCTACCCGTTACTGCCTCTTCCCTCCCCTACTAACCCACACTTTTGTACAGGCTGCAAAGAAACCACCAGTGTTGGTCACCTGTAACCAAAAAGACTTGCATTACACATCGAAATTAGGTGAACATTTTGGTCATTGTGGTCAGACTCTAGTGGCAGAAGGTCCACATAGCAGCGGACCTATGACCTTCCCTTGCTCCTCTTCCATGTCAGGCAGCTATGGCGGTGGGTCAGTGGATGGGCTATGTAGCTGTAGCGGGCGATCCTTAGCCACTGAACTGTGTTCATAGCTGTTTTGCAATGCTTCCAGTTCCACTCCTTTCTCTGATGGCTCTGGGAGCCAGACTCTGTGGGTGTAGAAGAGTCTCTGGCTCTGGAGTTCAGCACTCTGCCTGACAGATGTTCCCAGTCTCCATAAAGGCCAAGTAGGAGAGGAGGGAGGCAGTCAGTGGGACCACCCTGGAGTCCTTTCCCTATGTCTGAACTTGCAGTGGATGTGTATCTCTTGCATGCTTTCTTCTCCTTTTAAAAATGAATTAAGAAGACAACTGTGGAGCATTTGCCTAAAACCACACTTCTGTGGCTGAGTGGAGTTTATGAATTCACCAAGTGTGGCATGTCCAGGTTTCCCTAAGTGTGGACACTGAGGGTGATGCTCCCTCCAACAGCCAGCTCCTGTTTGACACTACTACAGCAATGTATCAAAGCAGGGGCAGTTACCAAGAGATTTGTCTGTGACCTTCTGCTCTAGAACCAGCCTCTCTCCTCTCCCTTAGCTCTAACTTCATTTTGTAGCCTCTGCTTGAAGTCGGCTTTACATGAAAGAGCTGTAAGTGCTCCAGTGCGTGAGCTGCATCTGCTTAGCATCGTGGCAAAAACTGCCTTAGGCTGGAGTTGAGCTTTTGCCTCGTTCCAGTCCTTGCTGGTGAGAGAAGAGGCAAATCCTTGGGCAGATCCTCTTCCTGCTGCCTGGATTACACTCTGTTTGGTCATGCTGTTTCTGCTGCAGAGCAGATGGGCTGAGGTTCCGGTCTCCTCACTATTTGCTAGCGAGTCCTCATCTTCTGTCCTTCCAAAGGTGTATGTCCCTCTGTGGAGAGTGGAGGGAGAGAGGAATATTTCACAGCTCGGCACACAAGCATGTCTGGTGCTGAATCTTCTTTCTCTGGGTTTTCAAGGTGGCACTTTCACTGGTACACGTGCCTGTGAAACCAGCTGGCATGTTAAGCAGGAGGAGAATGAGAAATAGGGAATTCCAGGTGCAAAGTCCCAGCTGAAGAAATAATGCACTCTTGTGTGTCTGATGCAGGTGACTGTACCCGGTGAGGTGGTGGATGTTGCGTGTGGAGTTGATCATCTGGTGAGCACGGTTAAGTCTTTTACCTCATCATAGTGCTGAGCCTCAGCACTGTGCTAAGAAGATGGGGGCACTTGGTGACGAGCTCTTGGAAAGCAAGGCTCGTTCTGTGAAGCCGAGCAAGAAGTGACTGTGCGCAGAGATGGCTGTGGAGCTCCTGGGTGTATTGTCACCTCTGCATCATTGAAACGCTCCATCCTGGCTGCAGGAAGGAAGGATATTCCGAAGTAGTGGAAATGCAAGGAGTGCTCTGGCTGGTTTGTGATGAGCTCCCAAAGAGACTGAGGCCAGCCACAGCTGGTGAATCCCTCTGTGCCTAAGGGTGGAGAGCATCTCTGTCAGGGAAGACCGGCATGAGGTGAACTCTGTAGCACAGGACATTAATTTCTAGCCGCTTTCTTTGTCACCAGCTCTGGGGTGTCCGTGTTGGGCTTATCCAAAACAGTTCTCAAGGAAAGGTTTTACTTTTTTTAAGACCTGTTTCTGTACGTGGAAGAAACGTCATGCTGGCTGCTGGAGCCCAGCACAGCTGTCCTTGTGTTCATCACCAGCTGCACTCTGCCCAGGCTGCTGCTCGTGTGGAAGCTGAATGCACAGTGGCAGGGAGGCAGAGGGGTGCTCTTCTCCTGGGCTGTTCCAGGCTTTCCACGTGAGCTCTGAACACCCAAAGAACACGCTGGTTAAACTGGAGGAGTGAGATCTTGTTTGCAGGAAGAAAGTACTGATAAATAAGACAGCCCAGAGAGGTAATCATAGGCTGTCTATGCTGCTGTTGCTGTGGAAGGACAGATTGATAGTGACAGCAGCCAATCTATCCTATTTATGGAAGTAGGCTGGAAACAAAGCTCCCTCCTGGCTGCTTGCAGAGTTGGAGGTCAGGCAGCAGATGTGAACAGCGCTCAGCGCTCAACAAGTACTTCAGTCTTCATGTGCTGGTCACAGACCACTGCCTTTGATTTTTGGGGGGCGTCCCTACACTCTGCCTTCAGGGGTTTGGTGGCTCTCAGTTGCGGAGAGCCTTTTATATCAGCTGGGCTTTTTGGTAGCACCGGGCAGGATCTGGAGTCTTACTGGCCGAGAAGCAGAGCCTTGTTTCTTGGTGCCTTCTTAGCAGAGGACTTGTGGTGAGTGTGGTTAGGACACAGTGAGCTAATGGAGACGGGATGCAATAGCTGTGTGTACCTGTAGCAGGCACTTACCAAATCTCGCACTGAAGTGTGGGAAACTCTCTGGTGAAATACCCCAAACATAGGTGAAGCGTTGTCAACTCTCTCTGGGGGTGCGTGTACTGTGTAAGTGAGGTTGGCAAACCCCAAGCTGCTACGTTTTCAATAAAGTGATTGCAAAGTCTTTGTCGGTGGTAATGGGAATATTCTGGAGCTTGACTTCACGCGTGAGCTGCTCTGTCTTGCAGGCTGCATTGAAACGTGAGCAGTCACAGTGATGCGAGAGGAACGCTCTTCTCTCAGCTGAGACACCTGCACATCTGCAGGGCTGATCCTGGTGTAGGCAGGTCTCCATGGCCCAGGGGCCACCACACACTCACCTTTAGCTGAGGCTCTGTTCCAAATCTTGTGTAATTGGTAAAAGTCAAGGGGTAAACTCTTACCTTGACGAAACAAGTCTTGAAGAGCTTTGCATGAGATACAGGAAAGGTGACATAAAATACGCAGGGACATGTATAGGTGTTGTTATTAATGTTGCTGTGTAACTGGTGTTGGGCGGTGGGTTGGGGCAGAGCAAGCAGAAAGCTCCAGTTAAACTGTGGCACAGCTTCACTGCTGTGAACTCCGTGAAGTCATCTTTAATTTATATCTTACTTCTCCATGCGACTCAGGCAACTTGAGCTGCTCAAACATGTCTTGTCGGCCTCCTGGGAGCAACTGTGCCCTTTTAATGTGAGGAACCTTATTAAAGCATTGAAAACAAATATGAAGAGTTAGGGGAAGAAAGGTGTTGCCAACAGCTCCTGTCGTGGACGTTGGTGTTTGGGAAGGGCTGCCCAGGCTGTCTGAATCGTGTGGGGAGCGCTGCAGGCTTTGAGCTGCTCCTGTTCACAGCTGCTTTGTGCTGGGATGAGGATTCATGTCATATCCTGCCTGCTTGTGTTGCACTCTTGCTGTGCAATAAATTGCAAATGCAAGGTGGTCATTAGATGCCAGCAAAGTCTTCAGCCCTAACTAGAAGTGTTGTATGGCTTAATGCCGTGGGAGTGTTTGCACTGTCCTTACTGTGGCTGTGGGCATTCTTGAACACGCTGTTTGAAGGGAAGGAGCAAAGTTAGTGGCAGGGAGCTGGGGGTCTGGCAGACGCCAGCACTGACCCTTGATGTCAATCAAAGAAAATAGGATTGAAAGAAGTGGTGGAACCTGGCGAGGACATTGTGAGCATCTCCCAGGCTGACTATCGGCTGCTCTGGCTCTAGCTGCTGGAGGGAAATGCTGAAAGCAGCCTCCTTCCTTCCTTCCTTTTCTCCCTCCCTCTCTCCCTCTTCTTCTTTTCCTTCCTCCTTCCTGCTGACAGGTGAAAGAAGCTGTGAATGGCACAGGTGTGGCCAAATGCTGTGACCAAGGGTTACTTGGGGGATAGGAGCCACATAGGAGGTTTTCAGATGTGGCAGCCCTGAGGCATTCTGAGCAGAGCTGTTACAGGTTGAGCCTGCAAGGCAAGTCCCTGGGTGGGTGGTGGTGAGGGTGTTAGGGAGGACCTGTACCCATCCAGCTGGGCAGCCGCTCATCCCCTCTATTTGCATGTTAAGTCAGCTTGTCCCCTGCCCATAGGAGCTGGTCACAGCAGCACCCGCAAGGACAACTGGTATGCAGGGCAAGACAGGGCATGCCTGCTATGGGCAAACAAGGGGGCTGAGAATCATCTCACAGATGGAGATGTGCCTAAAAACCAGGGCAGTCAAATTGCAGGGGGAATCAATTCCATCATCTCAGAAGGAGATTACATATGCCAAGGTAACAAGAGTTACCTCAAATAATGAGAGATCCCAGCATTTTACTTCCTCCTTGTTGTTCTGGTTTGCCTTTTTTTTTCAAGCCTGGAGTCCATGGGAGCGACTCATTCCCCTCTCCATAATATGTAGTGTTTGCTTCTTTCAAACACAGCACTTGCATACCCACCAAAAGCACACACTATTTTGGCTAAGGCCAAAGTCATGAAACACCAGGAATAGGAAAGGAGGAATGGGACAATGCACATCTCTGTGGACCAGTGACCTGGGGAAGCCCTTCTGCAGCTGCTCCCATGCACAGTGCTTTGGTGCAGTGTCTGGACCTGGGGGATGTTTCCTGCAGCCTTAGCAATTGCCTCAGACCAAAGTGTTGTAAGGGCTGCTGTCCCTTTGGACTGACTCTTAATTCCACCTGGGTTTGTTTACAGTGATTGTTCAGGGGAGAGGTAAAAATGAGGCTGGGTTTATGGCTGCATTGTGGACAAGGATGAGAAAGAAGGGGCCAAGTGCATTAACCCATAGCTACTCTCAGCTTCCTGGGCTTTAAAGGAGAACCAGCACGGCATCCTTTGAAGATGTAGGAGGACTTCACCAAAGAGTTGTGCCATTGTGCTGTTCACCATTACCATTCCTGTTACTGAACTGACTGACCTTGGTCAAGTGTTCAAGGCTGGGCTGAAGAGTGCTTTGAGCAGCCCGGTCTAGTGGAAGGTGCCCCTGCCTGTGGCAGGGGGTTGGAAGTGGATGAGCTTTAAGGTCCTTTCTAACCCAAACCCTTTGGTGATTCTGTGAATGTGGTAGGGAGGCTACATGAGCCAGCTACATTAGAATGGTGTTATCTGCATTGTTGGTGCAAATCCTTCTGGCGGGAAGCGTGGTGGGCTCATTTTGCAGCAGGCTGGCAGGAAGAAGGAAACGGGAAGAGCTCTGCAGGGCAGAAAGGAATAAACATCTCCCTTGAATCCAGGAGGCACAGAGAGACTGGGGGCATCAAGTACAAGAAAGGAATCCAGTGCGACAGTTTTCCTTTACAGCTGAAGGGACAGATGACCGGAGGACTCTTCAGAATCAGAGAAAATGTGCAAATGCTTTTGATGAGCGGGTTAAGTGAGGGGCTGGGCCCCATTTTAGGGACCTTCCCACCTTATTTTATACGCCACGCACAACAATGTGCCCAGAAGAGGCATCCTCAGAAACAGACACTGTGTCACTGGGGAAATAACAGGCGTGACTCTGGGAGCAGTTTTCCATCAGCCATCAGTAACTTGCTAGAGACCAACTTCTGTTACCCTGGCAATGGGAACTTCAGGTGAGGAGATGTGGAGGCTTTCTGGAGTCCACATTCAGGTACCTCCCCCTCACAAAGGTGTTATGCTGTCAGAGAAGGAAACTGATTTCTTGCACCCTTCACACACGTCCCTCTGTTGTCATTATTTTGTTGTGGTTGCTGAATACACCTCAGCTATTGGATAATTTCTCCCTCTGGGTATTTTCTGGGAAGGAATGGGAATTTAACTCCCTACTTAAAATAACAAAATTTCATTTCCAAATTCCATGAATGAGTTTTCAATTCAATGTGGTTTTGCTTTGCTCCTCCTCCCTTTTACTACCAATTCATCAGCAGTAACAACTCCTGTAGTAACAAATCAAGTTGCTCTGGGGCACAGTAGAACCGTGTGGGGCTGGTGCGCATGTCCTGGGTGACGGACACAATTCCCTTTTCCGAACCCAGCCTGACTGCGTTCAGCACGAGCAGTTTGCTTCTGTGGTTCCTGCAGCTTTTGGCGTGCCTGTTCTCATCTGTGTCTAGGCAGAGCCAGTTCTCAGAGTTGGGGCCCTCTCCATAGGCAGTGGCCAGGCAAGGCACACATGCCTGAAATGAGAGACATTCATAGCGTCGGATGACCTCACAGTGGGTGCCCTGCCACTGCTGTCCTGATGAAGCCCCAGCAGCAGCTGGGAGGACAGAGAGGTGGCCGTTTCCCTGCTGGGATGCTGAGGCCCTAAAGCCACCACGGAGCCAGACCTGCCTGACTCTCGCAGGAGGAGGCTGGAAGCTTTAACCCCCAGAACCAGCTCTTGCAGGTACGCTAGCCTTGATTCTAGCAAGATCCAACGCCACTTATGGTCGTGGCCTCAGAAGATGAACGGCCCTGAGGGCTGCATGGCAGCATTTGGCTCTTTGGGAGCCATGCAGCCTTGGTTATTTTTGGAACTCTGCACCCGGTGGCGTTTTGGGAGCTCTCACCCCAGGGCTTTTTGGGAGGGCTTCACCATTTTGGTTTTCAAGAGACCTTTTGGGGATGTTTGGGTGCTCCCTACCTTGTGGCTCTTTGGGAGCCCTCCAGCCTGGGCTTTCTTCAGAGGTCTGCACCCTGAGGAGCCATTTTCAGATTTGGGAGTCCTTCCAGGTTTGATCCTGTTCTGGAACTGAGCATGACTGGCAATTTTGGAATATTTCAGCAGGTGACCCTGGAGGAGAGCTTCACCTCGCCAACCTGCAGGAGTGCTTCACGGCGTGTCCCCTCAGCATTTGGCCTTTTCTGGGAGCCCTTTTGGGTTTGGGGATCAATTCTGGGGTCTGGGAAACTTCGCAGCTTGGGCTTTTTTACTTCATGGAATTTGGTTTTTGGCAGCTTTCCACCCCGGGCATTTTGGGATCTCTGTCCCCCGAGGTTTTCCAAAGCTTTGCACCCTGGGGCTTTTACGGAGCAGGAGTCACCATGGGGGTTTCTGTACATCTCCCTGTGGCAGCATTTTGGAAGCTTTCACCATGGAGGCTTTTATGGAGCTTTCCGCCCTGGGTGTTTTTGGAGCTCTTCAGCATCTTCTTTTCCTGTCAGCATTTTTGGTGTTGCTGGCTTTTGTTTGTGTGTTGTTTTTTCTTTTGACCGGGAATTGTAGGGGTTTTTTTGCTTTGCTTTGGTTTGGGATTTGTTGTCAACGTTTGTTTTTTGGGAGCTTCTCCCTCCTTTTTGGCAGCTCTGACCCTGGGGATTTTTGGGAGCTCCGCGTCCCGGAGATCTCGGCAGGGCTGCACCTTTGTCTTTGTTGGGTTTTTTGTCCTTTCTGTTTTGTTTTGGTTTCTCTGAGAATCTTTGGCATTTCTTTGTTTTCCTGCAATTCCACAACTCGGGGCAATTTTGGAATGTTTTGCATTTTTGAGTGATGTTCACCCTTGGGAGCTTCAGCATCTTTTTATTCCCAAACGCGGGTTTTGTTGGGTTTTTTTTTGCATGGTTTCTGATTGGTTTTTTGGCTTTTTTTCCCCTGGAATTGTACACTATGTTTTGGTTTGTTTTGGTCTGGGTTTGTTTTCAACATTTGCTTTTTTGGGAGCTTCTCCTTCTTTTTTGGCAGCTCCGACCCTGGGGACTTTTGGGAGCTCCACATCCCGGAGATCTCGGCAGGGCTGCACCTTTGTCTTTGTTGGGTTTTCCTTTATCTTTGTGTCTTTTCCATTGGGGTTTCTTCTGCCGCTCCCCAAGGCCAGGCAATTTTGGACAGTTTTGGATTTCTCAGGTTTGGCTTTTTTTCTCTCTGGAATTCCACAATTCCTGGCATTTCTGGAGTGCTTCCCCACAAGGCCGGCGCATGGTGCACCCACCTGTGGCCTTCAGCAGTGATTTCATCAGCTTTTGGTTTTGGGAGCTCCTCAGCAATTTTTGGCACCTCTCAACCCCGGGGATTTTTGGGCGCTCTCTGCCGTGGCCTTCTTGGCAGTTTTGCACGCGGGGCATTTTTGGAGAGCTCCAACATGTTGGGTTTTGGGAGTGCTTTCAAGTGCTTTTTGGATTTTGTTTCTCTTTTCCCCCTGGAATTCCACAACAGCCAGGCAACTGTGGAATGTTCCCTGTGCGGCCCCAGTGGAGTCCATCAGCACGTGGCTCTCAAAGACATCATCAGAATTTTATTCAGAGCTACCCACTGGCTTTTTAGCACTTTCCACCCAGGGCATTTTTGGGAGCTCTCCATTCTGGAGATTTTTGGTAGTACTTCAGCATTTTTGTTTTTGGGAGTCCTTTGCTTTTGGAATAGCTGTGCACAATACTACCGTGGAGTGGGAGTGCTTCACCTTACAGCCATGGAGGACCAAGTACTTCACTGGAAGGTCACTGCGGAGCTCTTCACCATGCAGCCTCCTGCGGAGTGCATCACCTTGCAGCCATGGGGGACCAAGTACTTCATGAAAGGTCTCTGAGGAGCTCTCTCTACTCCCAGCCCCTGCAGAGTGCATGACCTTACAGCCACAGAGCAGTGCTTCACTGCAGTCCCCGAGGAGTGCAGCAGCACTGGGCTTTGGGAGCCACTCAGTAATGCTTTGGCAACTGTCCACGCAGGGGTTCTCTGGGTGCTCTCCAGCCCGAGCTCCTTGGAAGCTCTGCACCCCGGGCTTTTCCGGAGCTCTCCACCCGGTGGAATTCTGGGAGCTCTCCAGCCTGGACCTCTGGGAAGTGCTTCACCATTTTGATTGCTGGGTGTACTTCAAGGCTTGGATTTTCTCCTGGAATTCTACGACGCCTGCCAACTTGGACACGTTTCACCGCACACCTTGGAGGAGCGCATCGCTGCAGGAGTGCGTCAGCTGTTGGGGTTTCCAGAGCCGTTCACCATGGGGGGTTTTGTAGTTCTCCATGTGGCAGCATTTTGGAAACTTTCCCCCGGGAGGCTTTCCTGGGGGTCTCCACCCTGAGCATTTTTGGAGCGCTTCAGCATCTTCTATTCCTCTAGGAGCTTTATTTCTGTTTCATTTATTTATGTCTTTAGATAATTTTTTTCTCCTGCACTTCTACAAAGCCTGCCATTTCCGGGGTGCTTCCCCACAAGTCCTTGAGGTGTTTCATCAGCGCGTGGCCTCAAGGAGTTCATCAGCATTTGGTTTTTTGGGCGCTGCTCACTGTTTTGTGACAGCTCTGACCCAGACCCAGCGGATTCTTTGCAGCTCTCCACCTGGGGCATTTTTGGGAGCTTCCGTCCTGGAGATTTCTGCAGTGCTTTCTGCAATTTGGGATTTTTGAGTGCTGTTGACTCTGGACCTTTTTTGTAGCTGTCCATGTGGCAGCGTTTTGGGAGCTCACATCCTGGAGGCGTTTTAGGGATCTTTCCACCCAGGGCATTTTTCAGAGCTCTCCCCCCGGGGCATTTTTGGAGCGCTTCAACTTCTTTGCTCCGATTCGCTTTGAATATTATTTATTTTTTTTTACTGGAATTCCACAATTCCTGGCATTTCTGGAGTGCTTCCCCCTGAGGCCTGCATGTGGTGCATCAGCACGTGGCCTGGTGGAGTTCATCAGCATTTGGTTTTGGGAGCTCCTCAGCAATTTTTGGCACCTCTCAACCCCGGGGATTTTTGGGCGCTCTCTGCCGTGGCCTTCTTGGCAGTTTTGCACGCGGGGCATTTTTGGAGAGCTCCAACATGTTGGGTTTTGGGAGTGCTTTCAAGTGCTTTTTTGGATTTTGTTTCTCTTTTCCCCCTGGAATTCCACAACGCCAGGTAACTGTGGAATGTTCCCCTGTGCGGCCCCAGTGGAGTCCATCAGCACATGGTCCTGGAGGAGTTCATCTGCATTTGTTTTTTTGGGAGCTACCCACTCTTTTTTTGGCAGCTCTGCACCCAGGGGAGTTTTGAGAGCTCTCAATTCTGTGCATTTTTTGGAGTACTCCAAAAAGAGAAAGGACTCCCAAAAACCAGAATGCTGAATACCACTGTGCAACATTATAATGGAATAGGAGTGTTTCACCTTGCAGCCATGGAGGAGCAAGTGCTTGATGGAATGTCCCTGAGGAGCGCTTCACCATGCAGCCCCTGCAGAGTGCATCCCCTTGCAGCCACAGAGCAGCGCTTCAGCTCAACAACGTGCTGCAGTGCTTCATTGCAAGGCCCTGAGGAGTGTAGCAGTGCTTGTGGTTTTCTGGAGGAGTCAATCCTGTGTATATTGCAAACCGAAGCCAGTGTATATTGTATACCAAAGCCTATATATAATGAAGACTAAAGCCTGTGTATACCAAAGCCTTTGTATATTGAAGCCTGTGCATATTGTATACAGAAGCCTGTGAATATTGTATACCAAAGCCTGTATATATTGGAGGCTGTGTATATTGTATGCCGAAGCCTGTGTATCCTTTACAGACAAGCATGTGTATATTGTATAGAGAAGCCTGTGTATATTGTATAGGGAAGCCTGTGTACATTGAAGCCTGTGTGTATTGTATTCAAAAGCCTGTGTATATTGAAGCCTGTGTATTGTATACAGAAGCCTGTGTATATTGAAGCCAGTGTATATTTTATACAAAGCCTGTACATATTGAAGACTGAAGCCTGTGCATCCTGAAGACCGCAGCCTGTGTATATTGAAGCCTGTGTATATTGAAGCCTGAAGCCTGTGTATATTGCAGCCCAAAGCCTGTTTATTTGGAGGCCTGTGCTTCTTGTATACTGAAGCCTGTATATATAGTATACCAAAGCCTGTATATACTGTATACCAAAGCCTGTGATATATTGAAGACCGAAGCCTGTGTGTATTGTATATTGATGCCTGTGTATATTGTATATCAAAGCCTGTGTATATTGTAAACTGAAGATTGCATATATTGTGTACATTGAAGCCTGTATATATTGTATAGACAAGCATGTGTATGTTGTATAGAGAAGCCAGTGTATATTGTATACCAAAGCCTGTGTACATTGAAGCCTGTGTCTATTGTTTAGCGAAGCCTGTGTATACTGAAGCCTGTGCATATTGTCTACAGAAGCCTGTGTGTATTGTACACTGAAGCCTGTGTGTATTGAAGCCCAAAGCCTGTGCATTTTGAAGCCTGTGTATATTGAAGCCCAAAGCCTGTGTATATTTGAAGCCTGTGTATGTTGTCTAGAAAAGCCTGTACATATTGAAGCCTGCGTATATTGTAGACCAAAGCCTGTGTATTTTGAAGCCCAAAGCTTGTGTATTTTGAAACCTGTGTTTATTGAACACCAAAGCCTGTGTATATTGAAGCCCAAAGCCTGTGTATCTTGAAGCCTGTGTATATTGTATACCAAAGCCTGTGTCTATTGAAGACAAACGCCGTTGTATATTGAAGTCTGTGTATATTGTATACAGAAGCCTGTTTATATTGTATACCAAAGCCTCTGTACATTGAAGCCTGTGTATATTGTATACCAAAGCCTGTGTATATTGAAGCCTGTGTATGTTGTATACCGAGACCTATGTCTATTGAAGCCAATGCATATTTTATACAAAAGACTGTACATATTGAAGACCAAAGCCTGTGCATATTGAAGACTGAAGCCTTTGTATATTGAAGCCTGCGTGTATTGAAGACCGAAGCCTGTGTATATTGAAGCCTGTGCATGTTGTGTACAGAAGCCTCTGTATATTGTATACTGAAGCCTGTGTATATTGAAGCCCAAAGCCTGTGTATATTGAAGCCTGTGCATATTGTATGCCAAAGCCTGTGTCTATTGAAGACCGAAGCCTGTGTATGTTGAAGCCTGTGTATATTGTATGCCAAAGCCTGTGTCTATTGAAGACCGAATCCTGTGTATATTGAAGCTTGTGTATGTTGTCTAGAAAAGCCTGTATGTATTGAAGCCTGTGTATATTGTATACCAAAGCCTGTGTATTTTGAAGCCCAAAGACTGTGTATCTTGAAGCCTGTGTATATTGTATACCAAAGCCTGTGTCTATTGAAGACCAACGCTGTTGTATATTGAAGTCTGTGTATATTGTATACAGAAGCCTGTGTATATTGTATACCAAAGCCTCTGTACATTGAAGCCTGTGTATATTGTATACCAAAGCCTGTGTCTATTGAAGACCAACGCTGTTGTATATTGAAGTCTGTGTATATTGTATACAGAAGCCTGTGTATATTGTATACCAAAGCCTCTGTACATTGAAGACCAACACTGTTGTATATTGAAGTCTGTGTATATTGTATACAGAAGCCTGTGTATATTGTATACCAAAGCCTCTGTACATTGAAGCCTGTGTATATTGTATACCAAAGCCTGTGTCTATTGAAGACCAACACCGTTGTATATTGAAGTCTGTGTATATTGTATACAGAAGCCTGCGTATATTGTATACCAAAGCCTCTGTACATTGAAGCCTGTGTTTATTGTATACCAAAGCCGGTGTCTATTGAAGCCTGTGTATGTTGTATACCGAAAACTATGTCTATTGAAGCCAATGCATATTTTATACAAAAGACTGTACATATTGAAGGCCAAAGCCTGTGTATATTGAAGACTGTGTTTCTTGTATACCGAAGCCTGTGTATATTGTATACAAAAGCCTGTATGTATTGAAGCCTATGTATATTGCATATCGAAGAAGACTGAAGCCTGTGTATATTGAAGCCTGTGCAGGTTCTATATCGAAGCTTGTGTATATTGTAAACTGAAGCTTGCGTATATTTTATAGAGAAGCCTGTATATATTGAAGCCTGTGTATATTGTATACCAAAGCTTGTGTCTATTGAAGACCAAAGCCGTTGTATATTGAAGTCTGTGTATATTGTTTACAGAAGCCTGTGTATATTGTATACCAAAGCCTCTGTACATTGAATCCTGTGTATGTTGTATACCAAAGCCTGTGTATATTGAAGCCTGTGCATATTGTATAGAGAAGCCTGTGTATACTGTATACCAAAGCCTTTGAATATTGTATACCAAAGCCTGTATATTTTGAAGCCTCTGTATATTCTATACCGAAGAGTGTGCCTATTGTATACCGAAGCCTGTGCATATTTATACTGAAGCTTGTGTATATTGTATACCAAAGCCTGTGTATATTGAAGCCTGTGCATATTGTATAGAGGAGCCTGTGTATATTGTATACAGAAGCTTTTGTATATCATATGGGAAAACCTGTGTACATTGAAGCCTGTGTATACTGTACACAAAAGTCTATGTATATTGAAGCCTGTGTATGTTGTATACCGAAGCCGGTGTCTATTGACGCCAGTGTGTATTTTATACAAAAGACTGTACATATTGAAGACCAAAGCCTGTACATATTGAAGACCGAAACCTGTGTATATTGAAGCCTGTGTATATTGAAGCCCGAAGCCTGTGTCTGTTGAAGCCTGTGTACATTGTATACCGAAGCCTATGTATATTGAAGCCTGTGCATGTTGTATACAGAAGCCTGTGTATATTGTATACCGATGCCTGTGAATATTGTATACCAAAGCCTGTATATATTGGAGCCTCTGTATATTGTATACCGAAGAGTTTGCCTATTGTATACCGAAGCCTGTGCATATTGTATATTGAAGCTTGTGTATATTGTATACCAAAGCCTGTGTATATCGTATAGCGAAACCTGTGTACATTGAGGCCTGTGTATATTGTATACAAAAACTGTGTATATTGAAGCCTGATATTGAAGACCGTAACCTGTGTATATTGAAGCCTGTGTATATTGAAGACCGAAGCCTCTGTATATTGTATACCAAAGCCTGTGTATATTGAAGACCGAAGCTTGTGTCTATTGAAGACCGAAGCCCGTGTATACTGAAGCCTGTGTATATTGTATTCTGAAGCCTGTATGGATTGAAGCCGGTGTGTATTGCGTACCAAAGAAGACTGAACTCTGGGTATATTGAAGCCTGTGTATGTTGTATACCGAAGCCTGTGTATACCAAAGCCAGTTTTTATTGAAGACCGAAGCCTGTGCATATTGAAGCCCGAAGCCTGTGTCTATTGAAGACCAAAGCCTGTGTATATTGTATACCAAAGCCTGTGAATATTGAAGGATGTGAATATTGTATATTGAAGCCTGTGTACATTGAAGCCTGAGTACGTTGTGTATTGAATCCTTTGTATGTTGTATACTGAAGCCTGTGTATATTGAAGCCTGTGTATATAGTATATTGAAGACTGTGTATATTGTATGCTGAAGAGTGTGTGTATTGAGGACCGAAGCCTGTCTATATTCTATACCGAGACCTGTGTATATTGAAGCCTGTGTATGTTGTATATCGAGGCTTGTGTACGTTCAAGGCTGTGTATACTGAAGATCGAAGCCTGCGTATGTTGAAGACCAAAGCCCGTGTATGTTGTATACTGAAGCCTGTTTATATTGTACATCAAATCCCGTGTACATTGTCTAACGAAGCCTGCATATATTAGATAATGTAGTGCGTGTATATTGTATAATGAAGCCTGTGTATATTGTTAGCCTGTGTATATTGTAAACCGAAGCCTGTGTAGATTGTATTCTGAAGCTTGTGTTTATTGAAATGTCAAACTTATATATAATTAATTATCCAAAACATTAAATGCCATTTTGTATTGAAATGAAACCTGAGCATCAGTGTTTTTAGGGGAGTTCAGCTCTGCTTCTCCACTTCCCTTTCTGCCTTCCCTCTCCTCTTCAGAATCCTCTATTTCAGCCCATTTCTTTCCTAACACGCACACACACACACACGCACTGGCTTCACACATATAACTGCAAAGGGGTAATAGGCCAGGCTGAGACATTTTTTATAGCAGGGAAGAAAATCCTTCTGCTGTGAGACCCCGTGCAGTAGCCCACTTAGGCAGAGGGGGCAACCACAATTGTTCATTCTGAAGCCCTGGACATGGCGCTGCTGTTCCTGCTGGGGCTGTGCTGTAGAACACAACATCTGGAG
This sequence comes from Myiopsitta monachus, assembly GCA_017639245.1. Lineage (NCBI taxonomy): Eukaryota > Metazoa > Chordata > Aves > Psittaciformes > Psittacidae > Myiopsitta > Myiopsitta monachus. The sequence goes on along the minus strand of JAESHU010000173.1, from coordinate 5,592 downwards.
CAGGTCTTCCCTGCAGAGCGCCCGCAAACACCATGTTGCCACCTGACTGGAAAGCCTGAGTGTAACCGGATGACCCTTTCCACCATGCTGGGGCAGAGGGTCACAGGCGAGCCAGAGCCACACCAGAATTTCAGGACTGTGTCCCCAAAAAGGCCACACTTCACATGGCTCCAGTCATCTGCCCACAAAGACACTGAAGCGGTTTAACTCAAGGCAGACCAAATTTCCTCCCGCTTCCCCACTGAAAAAAACAGCCCACCAAAATAATACCTACAGCCAAGAAAGGCATTGCTGAATCCTGCCGCTGCCATTCCAATCTTCTGGTAGCACCTGTGCCATGAAGGAAAAAAGCCCTTTTTGGTCTTAACAAATCTATGTGCCTCGTGCAAAAGCATTTTCACATCTTCATTACCCTTGTCTTCTCGACGTGCTTCCCAGTCAGAGTCTTCATCAGCAGATGGGCACTCTGTGCGTCTGAAAAGGAGGGGAAAGAGGGGAGAGCTTCTGACTACTTTCTATGGGAATTGTTGAACAAAATGCAGATGAGGTATTTCTAAACAAGTTGCTACTCCAGAGGATAACTGGTCCCAGGGCACAGACAGGCTTCCTGAACTGGATTAGCTCTACTTCATGGGAGAACACACGCAAGAAGCTTCCCAACTGCCTTGCTACCAGCCCTACAGTCCTTCCCTTCAGCTTCTCTCAAACCCACACAAGGCCCCAGGAACAGAGTCAACTCTCTAAGGCAGCAGAAACCCACTTACCCCCTCTTCTTGCTTAGTTCCCTGTCAGGTGAACCAACCCCACCAGCCCAGATAGCACATGGAGTGCCAGGGAAACACCAGGTAATTGGCACTGGAGCCAGGAGCTGGGTAGGCAATCACCCCTCTCTGGCAACAGTCAGCTCTTACATCGGTTCAGCCCATCCTACAGAATCAAAAAGGTGTACTTAACAGGAATTGAACTACTAAGAATTGGGCTACAAATAATAAGGTTCCAGATTCTGGTAGGAGGCACGAGAGCAAAACCCAACAGAGCGTCAAGTTTAGAAAGCAATGTTTTGATAAAGGTGATGTCAGGCAAAAAGATCTGAAATGAAGGCAAAGAAAACTCCCTACACAAGGCATGGATTACTGCTTAACGAAACCACAGTCACAGAAACTGCGCCCCGTAGTACTTACTCTGCACAGCAAAATTGGGATGGCAAAACAACCACCCCTCTCGGCCTGCCTGACAAGCTTCCAAAGACAATTAAAGCTGAAATGACAGCAATATTTATTCCTAGAAAAGTCAAAAGAAGTTCCAACAGCTGCCAGCTCAATCAAGTTGAAAGGATGACTAAAATGCCTATGAAAAAGCACACGAGTAAAAGGCACTGGTTAAGTAGCAGCAAAGCTGTAAAAGAATTGGAGCCTTACTGGATCACCCCAGGAAAAAGAGCAAGGGCACAGGCATGGAGAGGAGAGATTTTTGTTTAGGATGCTGCAAAATAGGAATCAATCAGTATTCAGATTCATCTCTTCTGGACGCATCCTCTTCCAGCAACACACAGAAGCACTATCAGAAACCAAACACCAAAACACAGCTGACAGCAGTAACAGTCCCGCCACGTTCCCCAGAGATGCCTACAGAATCTGAGGGCTTCAGCGTGAAGCACTTGAGCTGGAGGTACATGTCTTCCCTCAGCAAAACCAACTCACAAGCCAAAGGGCTGGGCAGCAGAAAATCAGGCTTCTTTCTTTCTAAAAAGGAGACGTGGAGCAACGTGCCCCCGCCAGAGTCCTGCGTCTTCATTTGTCAGCTGACTGAAGCCAGAAAGGACAAAAAGAACTGAAAGAAGTAGACATGGCATAACAGATCTTTGCAGGAACTGATTATCTCTCTCCCTCACTATTTGAATTTCACTAAAGGGGAAAGGAAAAGGAGGCATTTCTTTTAGAGAGATGCTGACAAACTTGTAAGGGGTCAACCCACACACGATGAATGTCCTCTGAGACCGTAAATGAAGTTCAACCCTTATTAAACCATAGCAAAGAGTTCTTTTGCCCCCCAAGATATGCTGATATAACCATAGGAACCAAAGAAACGGACCTACAATCACCTCAGAATATGCCTTAAATCAATAGGCCCTGACCCCCAAAACCAAAGGTTTTGGAATGAGGGCAAACAAGGCAAATTATTCATATGGTCTGTGTCAGAACACTGCATGCAGCACTTGTAACCCAAACCCTAAAAGAAGAGCATCAAATACAGAGGGCCTGGGACTAGGAACCACAAGTAGACTGGCAATTTCATACCAAGAGACACAAGTCTTTCTAAATGAGAAAGGAAGCAATTACAAGACACAAAAAATTAAGCACCCGCCTCATTTCTCTCTAGGGGTATTTCCTGAAACTGAACAGGCCGGGGCAGTGTCTCTTTTTCACCATCAAACAAACATAACTCTTCTCCACTTTGCTGTCCACCCTACACAATTCAACCCTTTGCCACAGTGACAACAGAAACACAAAAGGCAGAAGGGACTTGTACTACAGCAGAACTCTTTTCACCCTTCCCAGTGGGTGTCATTTTGGATGGGAATATTGGACAGAAACAGAAGGTTCAGAAACTTCAAGCATCTTCCTGACCTGTCACTGCAATCAGAAAAGCACTCCTGCTGTTGCTCTCTAGACTTTAGGTGAAGCTAAATGATGGGACAAGTAAGTTTACTGAGATGGTCTGCTAAAATAATCTCAATCTTAGAAGAGCCTCTGTGCTCTGTTGCAGATGCATCAACCATCCAACAGAGTAGTATCTCCACCTCCCCATTCGCTTCAGCAGCCTCCTGAGGAGACATCTCTGGGTGTGGGAACAGACTTTAAGTCCTCTCTTTCACTTAAACGTCCAATGAGAACTTTGTAATATTAGCATTTCAGCTATCTACAGGGGCAACATAGCTTCACCGAACAAAATAATGGATTGAAAACCTAAATGTCATCTCCCTTTCATACCCCTACTGAAAAGAGTGTTACAGCTGCTGGTTATGTCTCTGGGATACATTAAGAGCTAAGCAACCCAGATAACACTTCATCTCCTACAGCAAACTTGCACTGGCGCTACTCAGGAGAGACACGATACCGTTCACTCTGCGTATTCCATTGGAGAGCTAATGGCACAAACAAGCTACCCATTACCTTTCTTCTGACTAATTCCTTACCGTCTTCCCCAAGGCCTTTTTGAAAGCGGAACTTGGGTGGGAGGGCAGATATTTATAAAAGTATTGGTTTAAGCCAAGAGTCCATATCTGAGGTGCACTAGCATGTTTCCAGGTAACAGCAAACAGGAGGACTCACAGCAGTAGGACTGTATATACCTGACCCATATTCTCTTCCCTTTGAGTCTCTCTAATTCATAGAATCATAGAATAGTCAGGGTTGGAAAGGACCTTAAGGTCATCTAATTCCAACCCCCTGCCGTGGGCAGGGACGCCTCCTCGCACTAAACCTTGTCACCCAAGGCTCTGTCCAACTTGGCGGTGAACACCGCCAGGGATGGAGCATTCACAGTTTCCCTGGGCAACCCATTCCAGTGCCTCACCACCCTTACACAGTAAAGAATTTCTTCCTTATATCCAATCTAATCTTCCCCTGCTTAAGTTTTAACCCATGACCTCTTGTCCTATCACTACAGTCCCTAATGAAGAGTCCCTCCCCAGGATCCTTAAAGGCCCCCTTCAGATACTGGAAGGCAGCTAGAAAGTCCCCACGCAGCCTGACAGTCCACACCACAGGTTTTTACTTCAAATTCTACCATCTCCAGAGTAGAGGCTCTGCTGGGGAAAACACATGGAGACAGTCATGCTCCCAACAGGCTACACACAGCAAACGTAAAAAAAGGAAAAAAGCCCGAACCAGCCCAGACAAACTGCTAATTGTTATCTCCATACTAATCACTGCAGAGGAATGCAATGCACAAATCCATCCCAGCTTGCCAACTTGCAAAGGATTGTCCGAGAGAGCTACTGAAAGCAGTCTGCAATCATTCTCTACAAATATACTTCTCTGTCAGCTCAGCAGACATGCAAAGCTTTGAATTACACTATTTCCCCCCTACAGACACCTTTTGCACGACCTAAAAGGATTGCTGAGACGTTTCTCTTCAGGAGAATTGTTCCATAGGCTTCTTTGCAGGCAGGACTCACTTCTAATACTTCATCCACTTGGCAAGCTTTTCCATCTTCAACATTGTGCCCTTGCAGTAACATTATCAAGTGAGGAAAACCATCATTTTTGATAGAAAGAAGCCTCTCCACTCTAAAAAGCTACAGCACACCCGTCAGACATGTGCAAATGCTGCAAAGAACACAAAACTCATACAAAGAATTAATACAAAAAATAGTTGATTTTCCACTAAGAGATCTCAACAGAGACATTTCAAACTCATCAGGAAGGAGCTCAAAAATAAAATATGAGACCGCCAGGTAAAAAAACCAGCCAGCCCTCAGAAAGAGCTGGAGACTTCTTCAGACAAGATGTGCTCCCTACAAAGATATTGAATACTGCTGAAAATCCACTTCTATTTAATATCTCCTTTTTTTTTCCAGTTCTGCAAATGAAGACTTTCTCTCCCAAAGAAGGCCCTCCCAATACCAAGACTCTTTGCTGAACAATGATTTGAGGCCTCTCGTCTCATTGCAATATTTTACACTAAAAATATTTGAAACATCAGTAGGCAACTTCCACCTCCCCTATAAAACAGAGGGAAAAGCAGATAGTTTTTTAGACAGTAACACCCCTTAGCAACTGCAAATCTTACATCATTCCCATCAGTCAGACACTAAAAGAGCAAATGCATGTTTCTAAGCCCCCTGCTCCTAAAATATAGTGAACCATGTTTGTAAGCAGCTTCTGGCAGGTGTTTCATTAGTTCTTTCCTGTGGTCATACCTTGAGCATGGAACTGATGTACTTAGCTGCCATCCGGTGTTTTTGCCACCTCTGAAAACACATCCTTCAGCAAGTCCCGGTCACAGCTGGTTTTCTTTAGTAATGCTTGCTCCAAAGCAAGAGTCAGCAGCACTGAAATACTGTTTTCATGCTAAAAGTTTTCTGAAGCTCGACTGAAAGGTTTTCTTTACATCTCAAGGTAAACATGACTTTACTTGCAATTCACTGCAGAAGATAAAACTACACCACCTTTGGAGGTGAGAGTATATCACTGGTCTAAGGACTATGAACAAGGGAGACAAGATTTTGTAAACTGCTTGGACCCATGCTAGTTTTGGCTGGGATAAATGCAATTTGCTTCATAATAGCTAGTATGAAGCAACATTTTTGATTTGTGTTGAAAACAGTGCTGGTAATAGAGGGATGACAGTTGGTTTTGGTGCCCAAAGCGTGGCTTAGAAGGTTCAGGCTAGTGACAGACTTAATTGGAATGTGCTCGATTGAATTTATAGCTGTTACTGCTGTTTGACCATTAATTGACAGGCATCGGTGGTTGCCATAGGGCTTGCTTGTTTTATTGTAAATTAGTGCCTAGTGCTCGTTAGTGGCTGCTTTTTGCTTTCACTGCTTGCTGTAGCGCTGTGCTGCTTATCATCTTACTCTGCTGT
>JAESHU010000140.1:0-44988 GCA_017639245.1 Myiopsitta monachus | reverse complement strand
CTAGGGCAGATAGAGAGCAGCATTCTAAGACATACTGAGAGAAGCATTCTAGGACAGACTGAGAGCAGCATTCCAAGACAGACTGAGAGCTTCATTGTGACACAGACTGAGATCAGATTTCTAAGACAGAGTGAGAGCTGCATTGTGCCATAGACTGAGCAGTATTCTAAGGTAGACTCTGAGCAGCATAATAAGTTGAGATTGAGAACTGCGTTCTAAGATTAATACATGAATGTTAAGACCGACAGAGTGCAGCATTCTAACACAGACTGAGAGCAGCATTTGAAGACAGACTGAGAGCTGCATTGTGGCTTAGACTGGCAGAAGAATTCTAAGACAGAATGAGAGCTGCATTGTGACATAGACTGAGAGCAGTATTGTAAGGTAGACTCTGTGCAGCATGGTAAGTTGAGATTGAGAACAGCGTTCTAAGATTGATAGAGAATTTTTAGGCAGACTGAGAGTATCAGTCTAACACAGAGTGAGAGAAGTGTTCTAAGATTGACTGTGAGCAGCATTTTATGACAGACTGAGAGCAGCATTCTAGGACAGACAGAGTGCAGCATTCTAGGACAGACAGAGAGCAGCGTTCCAAGACAGACTGAGAGCTTCATTGTGACACAGACTGAGATGAGATTTCTAAGAGAGACTGAGAGCTGCATTGTGACATAGACTGAGAGCAGTATTCTAAGGTAGACTGAGAGCAGCATGGTAAGTTGAGAATGAGAACAGCGTTCTAAGATTGATAGAGAATTTTTAGGCAGACTGAGAGTATCATTCTAACACAGAGTGAGAGCAGTATTCTAAGACCGTCTGTGAGCAGCATTCTAGGACAGACTGAGAGTAGCTTTTTAGACAGACTGAGGGAAGCATTTGAAGGCAGTCCAAGAACAGTATTCTAATAGAGACTGAGGGCAGTATTCTAGGACAGATTTAGAGCAGCATTGTAGGACAGACAGAGAGCAGCATTCTAAGACAGACTGAGAGCAGCGTTCAAAGATAGACTGAGAGCTGCATTGTGACATAGACTGAGATGAGAATTCTAAGAGAGACTGAGAGCTGCATTGTGACATAGACTGAGATGAGAATTCTAAGACACACTGAGAGCAGCATGGTAAGTGAGATTGAGAACAGCGTTCTAAGATTGATAGTGATTTTTAAGCAGACTGAGAGTGTCATTCTAACACAGAGTGAGAGCAGTATTCTAAGACGGTCTGTGAGCAGCATTCTAGGACAGACTGAGAGCAGCATTCTAGGACAGACTGAGAGCAGCGTTCAAAGATAGACTGAGAGCTGCATTGTGACATAGACTGAGATCAGAATTCTAAGACACACTGAGAGCTGCATTGTGACATGGACTGAGATGAGAATTCTAAGACACACTGAGAGCTGCATTGTGACATAGACTGAGATCAGAATTCTAAGACACACTGAGAGCAGCATGGTAAGTGAGATTGAGAACAGCGTTCTAAGATTGATAGTGATTTTTAAGCAGACTGAGAGTGTCATTCTAACACAGAGTGAGAGCAGTATTCTAAGACGGTCTGTGAGCAGCTTTCTGGTACAGACTGAGAGCAGCATTCTAGGACAGACTGAGAGCACCATTCAAAGACAGATATAGACCAGAATTCTAAGACTGGGAGCAGCATTCTAAGTCAGACTGAGAACAGCATGGTGAGTGAGACTGAGAGTAGCATTCTAAGATACGTAGAAGAATTTTATGGCAGACTGAGAGCAGCATTCTAAGACAGACAGAGAGCACCATAGCAAGTGAGACTGAGAATAGTTTTCTAAGATAGACAGAAGAATTATATGGCAGACTAAGAGCAGCATTCTAGGGCAGATAGAGAGCAGCATTCTAAGACATACTGAGAGAAGCATTCTAGGACAGACTGAGAGCAGCATTCCAAGACAGACTGAGAGCTTCATTGTGACACAGACTGAGATCAGATTTCTAAGACAGATTGAGAGCTGCATTGTGCCATAGACTGAGCAGTATTCTAAGGTAGACTCTGAGCAGCATAATAAGTTGAGATTGAGAACTGCGTTCTAAGATTAATACATGAATGTTAAGACCGACAGAGTGCAGCATTCTAACACAGACTGAGAGCAGCATTATAAGACAGACTTAGAGCAGCATTTTGCGAGAGAGAGAGAGCAGCATTCCAAGACAGACTGAGAGCTGCATTGTGACTTAGACTGGCAGAAGAATTCTAAGACAGAATGAGAGCTGCATTGTGACATAGACTGAGAGCAGTATTGTAAGGTAGACTCTGTGCAGCATGGTACGTTGAGATTGAGAAAAGCGTTCTACGATTGATAGAGAATTTTTAGACAGACTGAGAGTATCATTCTAACACAGAGTGAGAGCAGTATTCTAAGACCGTCTGTGAGCAGCATTCTAGGACAGACTGAGAGCAGCATAGCAAGTGAGACTGAGAAAAGTTTTCTAAAATAGACAGAAGAATTATATGGCAGACTAAGAGCAGCATTCTAGGGCAGATAGAGAACAGCATTCTAAGACATACTGAGAGAAGCATTCTAGGACAGACTGAGAGCAGCATTCCAAGACAGACTGAGAGCTTCATTGTGACACAGACTGAGATCAGAATTCTAAGAGAGACTGAGAGCTGCATTGTGACATAGACTGACAGCAGAATTCTAAGACAGAATGAGAGCTGCATTGTGACATAGACTGAGAGCAGTATTGTAAGGTAGACTCTGTGCAGCATGGTAAGTTGAGATTGAGAACAGCGTTCTAAGATTGATAGAGAATTTTTAGGCAGACTGAGAGTATCAGTCTAACACAGAGTGAGAGAAGTATTCTAAGACTGACTGTGAGCAGCATTTTAGGACAGACTGAGAGCAGCATTCTAGGACAGACAGAGTGAGGCATTCTAGGACAGACAGAGAGCAGCGTTCCAAGACAGACTGAGAGCTTCATTGTGACACAGACTGAGATGAGATTTCTAAGAGAGACTGAGAGCTGCATTGTGACATAGACTGAGAGCAGTATTCTAAGGTAGACTGAGAGCAGCATGGTAAGTTGAGAATGAGAACAGCGTTCTAAGATTGATAGAGAATTTTTAGGCAGACTGAGAGTATCATTCTAACACAGAGTGAGAGCAGTATTCTAAGACGGTCTGTGAGCAGCATTCTAGGACAGACTGAGAGTAGCTTTTTAGACAGACTGAGGGAAGCATTTGAAGGCAGTCCAAGAACAGTATTCTAATAGAGACTGAGGGCAGTATTCTAGGACAGATTTAGAGCAGCATTGTAGGACAGACAGAGAGCAGCATTCTAAGACAGACCGAGAGCAGCGTTCAAAGGTAGACTGAGAGCTGCATTGTGACATAGACTGAGATGAGAATTCTAAGACACACTGAGAGCAGCATGGTAAGTGAGATTGAGAACAGCGTTCTAAGATTGATAGTGATTTTTAAGCAGACTGAGAGTGTCATTCTAACACAGAGTGAGAGCAGTATTCTAAGACGGTCTGTGAGCAGCTTTCTGGTACAGACTGAGAGCAGCATTCTAGGACTGACAGAGTGCAGCATTCTAGGACAGACTGAGAGCACCATTCAAAGACAGACATAGACCAGAATTCTAAGACTGGGAGCAGCATTCTAAGTCAGACTGAGAACAGCATGATGACTGAGACTGAGAGTAGCATTCTAAGATACGTAGAAGAATTTTATGGCAGACTGAGAGCAGCATTCTAAGACAGACAGAGAGCAGCATAGCAAGTGAGACTGAGAATAGTTTTCTAAAATAGACAGAAGAATTATATGGCAGACTAAGAGCAGCATTCTAGGGCAGATAGAGAGCAGCATTCTAAGACATAATGAGAGAAGCATTCTAGGACAGACTGAGAGCAGCATTCCAAGACAGACTGAGAGCCTCACTGTGACACAGACTGAGATCAGAATTCTAAGAGAGACTGAGAGCTGCATTGTGCCATAGACTGAGCAGTATTCTAAGGTAGACTCTGAGCAGCATAGTAAGTTGAGATTGAGAACTGCGTTCTAAGATTAATACATGAATGTTAAGACCGACAGAGTGCAGCATTCTAATAGAGACTGAGAGCAGCATTATAAGACAGACTTAGAGCAGCATTTTGCGACAGAGAGAGAGCAGCATTCCAAGACAGACTGAGAGCTGCATTGTGACTTAGACTGGCAGAAGAATTCTAAGACAGACTGAGAGCTGCATTGTGACATAGACTGAGAGCAGTATTCTAAGGTAGACTGAGAGCAGCATGGTAAGTTGAGAATGAGAACAGCGTTCTAAAATTGATAGTGATTTTTAGGCAGACTGAGAGTATCATTCTAACACAGAGTGAGAGCAGTATTCTAAGACCGTCTGTGAGCAGCATTCTAGGACAGACTGAGAGTAGCTTTTTAGACAGACTGAGGGAAGCATTTGAAGGCAGTCCAAGAGCAGTATTCTAATAGAGACTGAGGGCAGTATTCTAGGACCGATTTAGAGCAGCATTGTAGGACAGACAGAGAGCAGCATTCTAAGACAGACTGAGAGCAGCGTTCAAAGATAGACTGAGAGCTGCATTGTGACATAGACTGAGATGAGAATTCTAAGACACACTGAGAGCTGCATTGTGACATAGACTGAGATCAGAATTCTAAGACACACTGAGAGCAGCATGGTAAGTGAGATTGAGAACAGCGTTCTAAGATTGATAGTGATTTTTAAGCAGACTGAGAGTGTCATTCTAACACAGAGTGAGAGCAGTATTCTAAGACGGTCTGTGAGCAGCTTTCTGGTACAGACTGAGAGCAGCATTCTAGTACAGACAGAGTGCAGCATTCTAGGACAGACTGAGAGCACCATTCAAAGACAGATATAGACCAGAATTCTAAGACTGGGAGCAGCATTCTAAGTCAGACTGAGAACAGCATGGTGAGTGAGACTGAGAGTAGCATTCTAAGATACGTAGAAGAATTTTATGGCAGACTGAGAGCAGCATTCTAAGACAGACAGAGAGCAGCATAGCAAGTGAGACTGAGAAAAGTTTTCTAAGATAGACAGAAGAATTATATGGCAGACTAAGAGCAGCATTCTAGGGCAGATAGAGAGCAGCATTCTAAGACATACTGAGAGAAGCATTCTAGGACAGACTGAGAGCAGCATTCCAAGACAGACTGAGAGCTTCATTGTGACACAGTCTGAGATCAGATTTCTAAGACAGAGTGAGAGCTGCATTGTGCCATAGACTGAGCAGTATTCTAAGGTAGACTCTGAGCAGCATAGTAAGTTGAGATTGAGAACTGCGTTCTAAGATTAATAGATGAATGTTAAGACCGACAGAATGCAGCATTCTAACACAGACTGAGAGCAGCATTATAAGACAGACTTAGAGCAGCATTTTGCGACAGAGAGAGAGCAGCATTCCAAGACAGACTGAGAGCTGCATTGTGACTTAGACTGGCAGAAGAATTCTAAGACAGAATGAGAGCTGCATTGTGACATAGACTGAGAGCAGTATTGTAAGGTAGACTCTGTGCAGCATGGTACGTTGAGATTGAGAAAAGCGTTCTACGATTGATAGAGAATTTGTAGGCAGACTGAGAGTATCATTCTAACACAGAGTGAGAGCAGTGTTCTAAGACCGTCTGTGAGCAGCATTCTAGGACAGACTGAGAGCAGCATAGCAAGTGAGACTGAGAAAAGTTTTCTAAAATAGACAGAAGAATTATATGGCAGACTAAGAGCAGCATTCTAGGGCAGATAGAGAACAGCATTCTAAGACATACTGAGAGAAGCATTCTAGGACAGACTGAGAGCAGCATTCCAAGACAGACTGAGAGCTTCATTGTGACACAGACTGAGATCAGAATTCGAAGAGAGACTGAGAGCTGCATTGTGACATAGACTGACAGCAGAATTCTAAGACAGAATGAGAACTGCATTGTGACATAGACTGAGAGCAGTATTCTAAGGTAGACTCTGAGCAGCATGGTAAGTTGAGATTGAGAACAGCGTTCTAAGATTGATAGAGAATTTTTAGGCAGACTGAGAGTATCAGTCTAACACAGAGTGAGAGAAGTATTCTAAGACTGACTGTGAGCAGCATTTTAGGACAGACTGAGAGCAGCATTCTAGGACAGACAGAGTGCAGCATTCTAGGACAGACAGAGAGCAGCGTTCCAAGACAGACTGAGAGCTTCATTGTGACACAGACTGAGATGAGATTTCTAAGAGAGACTGAGAGCTGCATTGTGACATAGACTGAGAGCAGTAGTCTAAGGTAGACTGAGAGCAGCATGGTAAGTTGAGAATGAGAACAGCGTTCTAAGATTGATAGAGAATTTTTAGGCAGACTGAGAGTATCATTCTAACACAGAGTGAGAGCAGTATTCTAAGACGGTCTGTGAGCAGCATTCTAGGACAGACTGAGAGTAGCTTTTTAGACAGACTGAGGGAAGCATTTGAAGGCAGTCCAAGAACAGTATTCTAATAGAGACTGAGGGCAGTATTCTAGGACAAATTTAGAGCAGCATTGTAGGACAGACAGAGAGCAGCATTCTAAGACAGACTGAGAGCATCATTGTGACACAGTCTGAGATCAGATTTCTAAGACAGAGTGAGGGCTGCATTGTGCCATAGACTGAGCAGTATTCTAAGGTAGACTCTGAGCAGCATAGTAAGTTGAGATTGAGAACTGCGTTCTAAGATTAATAGATGAATGTTAAGACCGACAGAGTGCAGCATTCTAACACAGACTGAGAGCAGCATTATAAGACAGACTTAGAGCAGCATTTTGCGAGAGAGAGAGAGCAGCATTCCAAGACAGACTGAGAGCTGCATTGTGACTTAGACTGGCAGAAGAATTCTAAGACAGAATGAGAGCTGCATTGTGACATAGACTTAGAGCAGTATTCTAAGGTAGACTGAGAGCAGCATGGTAAGTTGAGAATGAGAACAGCGTTCTAAGATTGATAGAGAATTTTTAGGCAGACTGAGAGTATCATTCTAACACAGAGTGAGAGCAGTATTCTAAGACCGTCTGTGAGCAGCATTCTAGGACAGACTGAGAGTAGCTTTTTAGACAGACTGAGGGAAGCATTTGAAGGCAGTCCAAGAGCAGTATTCTAATAGAGACTGAGGGCAGTATTCTAGGACAGATTTAGAGCAGCATTGTAGGACAGACAGAGAGCAGCATTCCAAGACAGACTGAGAGCTTCATTGTGACACAGTCTGAGATCAGATTTCTAAGACAGAGTGAGAGCTGCATTGTGCCATAGACTGAGCAGTATTCTAAGGTAGACTCTGAGCAGCATAGTAAGTTGAGATTGAGAACTGCGTTCTAAGATTAATAGATGAATGTTAAGACCGACAGAGTGCAGCATTCTAACACAGACTGAGAGCAGCATTATAAGACAGACTTAGAGCAGCATTTTGCGACAGAGAGGGAGCAGCATTCCAAGACAGACTGAGAGCTGCATTGTGACACAGTCTGAGATCAGATTTCTAAGACAGAGTGAGAGCTGCATTGTGACATAGACTGAGAGCAGTATTGTAAGGTAGACTCTGTGCAGCATGGTACGTTGAGATTGAGAAAAGCGTTCTACGATTGATAGAGAATTTGTAGGCAGACTGAGAGTATCATTCTAACACAGAGTGAGAGCAGTGTTCTAAGACCGTCTGTGAGCAGCATTCTAGGACAGACTGAGAGCAGCATAGCAAGTGAGACTGAGAAAAGTTTTCTAAAATAGACAGAAGAATTATATGGCAGACTAAGAGCAGCATTCTAGGGCAGATAGAGAACAGCATTCTAAGACATACTGAGAGAAGCATTCTAGGACAGACTGAGAGCAGCATTCCAAGACAGACTGAGAGCTTCATTGTGACACAGACTGAGATCCGAATTCGAAGAGAGACTGAGAGCTGCATTGTGACATAGACTGACAGCAGAATTCTAAGACAGAATGAGAACTGCATTGTGACATAGACTGAGAGCAGTATTCTAAGGTAGACTCTGAGCAGCATGGTAAGTTGAGATTGAGAACAGCGTTCTAAGATTGATAGAGAATTTTTAGGCAGACTGAGAGTATCAGTCTAACACAGAGTGAGAGAAGTATTCTAAGACTGACTGTGAGCAGCATTTTAGGACAGACTGAGAGCAGCATTCTAGGACAGACAGAGTGCAGCATTCTAGGACAGACAGAGAGCAGCGTTCCAAGACAGACTGAGAGCTTCATTGTGACACAGACTGAGATGAGATTTCTAAGAGAGACTGAGAGCTGCATTGTGACATAGACTGAGAGCAGTATTCTAAGGTAGACTGAGAGCAGCATGGTAAGTTGAGAATGAGAACAGCGTTCTAAGATTGATAGAGAATTTTTAGGCAGACTGAGAGTATCATTCTAACACAGAGTGAGAGCAGTATTCTAAGACCGTCTGTGAGCAGCATTCTAGGACAGACTGAGAGTAGCTTTTTAGACAGACTGAGGGAAGCATTTGAAGGCAGTCCAAGAACAGTATTCTAATAGAGACTGAGGGCAGTATTCTAGGACAGATTTAGAGCAGCATTGTAGGACAGACAGAGAGCAGCATTCTAAGACAGACTGAGAGCAGCGTTCAAAGATAGACTGAGAGCTGCATTGTGACATAGACTGAGATGAGAATTCTAAGAGAGACTGAGAGCTGCATTGTGACATAGACTGAGATCAGAATTCTAAGACACAGTGAGAGCAGCATGGTAAGTTGAGATTGAGAACAGCGTTCTAAGATTGATAGTGATTTTTAAGCAGACTGAGAGTGTCATTCTAACACAGAGTGAGAGCAGTATTCTAAGACGGTCTGTGAGCAGCATTCTAGGACAGACTGAGAGCAGCATTCTAGGACAGACTGAGAGCAGCGTTCAAAGATAGACTGAGAGCTGCATTGTGACATAGACTGAGATCAGAATTCTAAGACACACTGAGAGCTGCATTGTGACATAGACTGAGATGAGAATTCTAAGACACACTGAGAGCTGCATTGTGACATAGACTGAGATCAGAATTCTAAGACACACTGAGAGCAGCATGGTAAGTGAGATTGAGAACAGCGTTCTAAGATTGATAGTGATTTTTAAGCAGACTGAGAGTGTCATTCTAACACAGAGTGAGAGCAGTATTCTAAGACGGTCTGTGAGCAGCTTTCTGGTACAGACTGAGAGCAGCATTCTAGGACAGCCTGAGAGCACCATTCAAAGACAGATATAGACCAGAATTCTAAGACTGGGAGCAGCATTCTAAGTCAGACTGAGAACAGCATGGTGAGTGAGACTGAGAGTAGCATTCTAAGATACGTAGAAGAATTTTATGGCAGACTGAGAGCAGCATTCTAAGACAGACAGAGAGCAGCATAGCAAGTGAGACTGAGAATAGTTTTCTAAGATAGACAGAAGAATTATATGGCAGACTAAGAGCAGCATTCTAGGGCAGATAGAGAGCAGCATTCTAAGACATACTGAGAGAAGCATTCTAGGACAGACTGAGAGCAGCATTCCAAGACAGACTGAGAGCTTCATTGTGACACAGACTGAGATCAGATTTCTAAGACAGAGTGAGAGCTGCATTGTGCCATAGACTGAGCAGTATTCTAAGGTAGACTCTGAGCAGCATAATAAGTTGAGATTGAGAACTGCGTTCTAAGATTAATACATGAATGTTAAGACCGACAGAGTGCAGCATTCTAACACAGACTGAGAGCAGCATCTGAAGACAGACTTAGAGCAGCATTTTGCGACAGAGAGAGATCAGCATTCCAAGACAGACTGAGAGCTGCATTGTGGCTTAGACTGGCAGAAGAATTCTAAGACAGAATGAGAGCTGCATTGTGACATAGACTGAGAGCAGTATTGTAAGGTAGACTCTGTGCAGCATGGTAAGTTGAGATTGAGAACAGCGTTCTAAGATTGATAGAGAATTTTTAGGCAGACTGAGAGTATCAGTCTAACACAGAGTGAGAGAAGTGTTCTAAGATTGACTGTGAGCAGCATTTTATGACAGACTGAGAGCAGCATTCTAGGACAGACAGAGTGCAGCATTCTAGGACAGACAGAGAGCAGCGTTCCAAGACAGACTGAGAGCTTCATTGTGACACAGACTGAGATGAGATTTCTAAGAGAGACTGAGAGCTGCATTGTGACATAGACTGAGAGCAGTATTCTAAGGCAGACTGAGAGCAGCATGGTAAGTTGAGAATGAGAACAGCGTTCTAAGATTGATAGAGAATTTTTAGGCAGACTGAGAGTATCATTCTAACACAGAGTGAGAGCAGTATTCTAAGACCGTCTGTGAGCAGCATTCTAGGACAGACTGAGAGTAGCTTTTTAGACAGACTGAGGGAAGCATTTGAAGGCAGTCCAAGAACAGTATTCTAATAGAGACTGAGGGCAGTATTCTAGGACAGATTTAGAGCAGCATTGTAGGACAGACAGAGAGCAGCATTCTAAGACAGACTGAGAGCAGCGTTCAAAGATAGACTGAGAGCTGCATTGTGACATAGACTGAGATGAGAATTCTAAGAGAGACTGAGAGCTGCATTGTGACATAGACTGAGATCAGAATTCTAAGACACACTGAGAGCAGCATGGTAAGTGAGATTGAGAACAGCGTTCTAAGATTGATAGTGATTTTTAAGCAGACTGAGAGTGTCATTCTAACACAGAGTGAGAGCAGTATTCTAAGACGGTCTGTGAGCAGCATTCTAGGACAGACTGAGAGCAGCATTCTAGGACAGACTGAGAGCAGCGTTCAAAGATAGACTGAGAGCTGCATTGTGACATAGACTGAGATCAGAATTCTAAGACACACTGAGAGCTGCATTGTGACATAGACTGAGATGAGAATTCTAAGACACACTGAGAGCTGCATTGTGACATAGACTGAGATCAGAATTCTAAGACACACTGAGAGCAGCATGGTAAGTGAGATTGAGAACAGCGTTCTAAGATTGATAGTGATTTTTAAGCAGACTGAGAGTGTCATTCTAACACAGAGTGAGAGCAGTATTCTAAGACGGTCTGTGAGCAGCTTTCTGGTACAGACTGAGAGCAGCATTCTAGGACAGCCTGAGAGCACCATTCAAAGACAGATATAGACCAGAATTCTAAGACTGGGAGCAGCATTCTAAGTCAGACTGAGAACAGCATGGTGAGTGAGACTGAGAGTAGCATTCTAAGATACGTAGAAGAATTTTATGGCAGACTGAGAGCAGCATTCTAAGACAGACAGAGAGCACCATAGCAAGTGAGACTGAGAATAGTTTTCTAAGATAGACAGAAGAATTATATGGCAGACTAAGAGCAGCATTCTAGGGCAGATAGAGAGCAGCATTCTAAGACATACTGAGAGAAGCATTCTAGGACAGACTGAGAGCAGCATTCCAAGACAGACTGAGAGCTTCATTGTGACACAGACTGAGATCAGATTTCTAAGACAGAGTGAGAGCTGCATTGTGCCATAGACTGAGCAGTATTCTAAGGTAGACTCTGAGCAGCATAATAAGTTGAGATTGAGAACTGCGTTCTAAGATTAATACATGAATGTTAAGACCGACAGAGTGCAGCATTCTAACACAGACTGAGAGCAGCATTATAAGACAGACTTAGAGCAGCATTTTGCGAGAGAGAGAGAGCAGCATTCCAAGACAGACTGAGAGCTGCATTGTGACTTAGACTGGCAGAAGAATTCTAAGACAGAATGAGAGCTGCATTGTGACATAGACTGAGAGCAGTATTGTAAGGTAGACTCTGTGCAGCATGGTACGTTGAGATTGAGAAAAGCGTTCTACGATTGATAGAGAATTTGTAGGCAGACTGAGAGTATCATTCTAACACAGAGTGAGAGCAGTATTCTAAGCCCGTCTGTGAGCAGCATTCTAGGACAGACTGAGAGCAGCATAGCAAGTGAGACTGAGAAAAGTTTTCTAAAATAGACAGAAGAATTATATGGCAGACTAAGAGCAGCATTCTAGGGCAGATAGAGAACAGCATTCTAAGACATACTGAGAGAAGCATTCTAGGACAGACTGAGAGCAGCATTCCAAGACAGACTGAGAGCTTCATTGTGACACAGACTGAGATCAGAATTCGAAGAGAGACTGAGAGCTGCATTGTGACATAGACTGACAGCAGAATTCTAAGACAGAATGAGAACTGCATTGTGACATAGACTGAGAGCAGTATTCTAAGGTAGACTCTGAGCAGCATGGTAAGTTGAGATTGAGAACAGCGTTCTAAGATTGATAGAGAATTTTTAGGCAGACTGAGAGTATCAGTCTAACACAGAGTGAGAGAAGTATTCTAAGACTGACTGTGAGCAGCATTTTAGGACAGACTGAGAGCAGCATTCTAGGACAGACAGAGTGAGGCATTCTAGGACAGACAGAGAGCAGCGTTCCAAGACAGACTGAGAGCTTCATTGTGACACAGACTGAGATGAGATTTCTAAGAGAGACTGAGAGCTGCATTGTGACATAGACTGAGAGCAGTATTCTAAGGTAGACTGAGAGCAGCATGGTAAGTTGAGAATGAGAACAGCGTTCTAAGATTGATAGAGAATTTTTAGGCAGACTGAGAGTATCATTCTAACACAGAGTGAGAGCAGTATTCTAAGACGGTCTGTGAGCAGCATTCTAGGACAGACTGAGAGTAGCTTTTTAGACAGACTGAGGGAAGCATTTGAAGGCAGTCCAAGAACAGTATTCTAATAGAGACTGAGGGCAGTATTCTAGGACAGATTTAGAGCAGCATTGTAGGACAGACAGAGAGCAGCATTCTAAGACAGACCGAGAGCAGCGTTCAAAGGTAGACTGAGAGCTGCATTGTGACATAGACTGAGATCAGAATTCTAAGACACAGTGAGAGCAGCATGGTAAGTGAGATTGAGAACAGCGTTCTAAGATTGATAGTGATTTTTAAGCAGACTGAGAGTGTCATTCTAACACAGAGTGAGAGCAGTATTCTAAGACGGTCTGTGAGCAGCTTTCTGGTACAGACTGAGAGCAGCATTCTAGTACAGACAGAGTGCAGCATTCTAGGACAGACTGAGAGCACCATTCAAAGACAGATATAGACCAGAATTCTAAGACTGGGAGCAGCATTCTAAGTCAGACTGAGAACAGCATGATGACTGAGACTGAGAGTAGCATTCTAAGATACGTAGAAGAATTTTATGGCAGACTGAGAGCAGCATTCTAAGACAGACAGAGAGCAGCATAGCAAGTGAGACTGAGAAAAGTTTTCTAAGATAGACAGAAGAATTATATGGCAGACTAAGAGCAGCATTCTAGGGCAGATAGAGAGCAGCATTCTAAGACATACTGAGAGAAGCATTCTAGGACAGACTGAGAGCAGCATTCCAAGACAGACTGAGAGCTTCATTGTGACACAGTCTGAGATCAGATTTCTAAGACAGAGTGAGAGCTGCATTGTGCCATAGACTGAGCAGTATTCTAAGGTAGACTCTGAGCAGCATAGTAAGTTGAGATTGAGAACTGCGTTCTAAGATTAATAGATGAATGTTAAGACCGACAGAGTGCAGCATTCTAACACAGACTGAGAGCAGCATTATAAGACAGACTTAGAGCAGCATTTTGCGAGAGAGAGAGAGCAGCATTCCAAGACAGACTGAGAGCTGCATTGTGACTTAGACTGGCAGAAGAATTCTAAGACAGAATGAGAGCTGCATTGTGACATAGACTGAGAGCAGTATTGTAAGGTAGACTCTGTGCAGCATGGTACGTTGAGATTGAGAAAAGCGTTCTACGATTGATAGAGAATTTGTAGGCAGACTGAGAGTATCATTCTAACACAGAGTGAGAGCAGTGTTCTAAGACCGTCTGTGAGCAGCATTCTAGGACAGACTGAGAGCAGCATAGCAAGTGAGACTGAGAAAAGTTTTCTAAAATAGACAGAAGAATTATATGGCAGACTAAGAGCAGCATTCTAGGGCAGATAGAGAACAGCATTCTAAGACATACTGAGAGAAGCATTCTAGGACAGACTGAGAGCAGCATTCCAAGACAGACTGAGAGCTTCATTGTGACACAGACTGAGATCAGAATTCGAAGAGAGACTGAGAGCTGCATTGTGACATAGACTGACAGCAGAATTCTAAGACAGAATGAGAACTGCATTGTGACATAGACTGAGAGCAGTATTCTAAGGTAGACTCTGAGCAGCATGGTAAGTTGAGATTGAGAACAGCGTTCTAAGATTGATAGAGAATTTTTAGGCAGACTGAGAGTATCAGTCTAACACAGAGTGAGAGAAGTATTCTAAGACTGACTGTGAGCAGCATTTTAGGACAGACAGAGTGCAGCATTCTAGGACAGACAGAGAGCAGCGTTCCAAGACAGACTGAGAGCTTCATTGTGACACAGACTGAGATGAGATTTCTAAGAGAGACTGAGAGCTGCATTGTGACATAGACTGAGAGCAGTAGTCTAAGGTAGACTGAGAGCAGCATGGTAAGTTGAGAATGAGAACAGCGTTCTAAGATTGATAGAGAATTTTTAGGCAGACTGAGAGTATCATTCTAACACAGAGTGAGAGCAGTATTCTAAGACGGTCTGTGAGCAGCATTCTAGGACAGACTGAGAGTAGCTTTTTAGACAGACTGAGGGAAGCATTTGAAGGCAGTCCAAGAACAGTATTCTAATAGAGACTGAGGGCAGTATTCTAGGACAAATTTAGAGCAGCATTGTAGGACAGACAGAGAGCAGCATTCTAAGACAGACTGAGAGCATCATTGTGACACAGTCTGAGATCAGATTTCTAAGACAGAGTGAGGGCTGCATTGTGCCATAGACTGAGCAGTATTCTAAGGTAGACTCTGAGCAGCATAGTAAGTTGAGATTGAGAACTGCGTTCTAAGATTAATAGATGAATGTTAAGACCGACAGAGTGCAGCATTCTAACACAGACTGAGAGCAGCATTATAAGACAGACTTAGAGCAGCATTTTGCGACAGAGAGAGAGCAGCATTCCAAGACAGACTGAGAGCTGCATTGTGACTTAGACTGGCAGAAGAATTCTAAGACAGAATGAGAGCTGCATTGTGACATAGACTTAGAGCAGTATTCTAAGGTAGACTGAGAGCAGCATGGTAAGTTGAGAATGAGAACAGCGTTCTAAGATTGATAGAGAATTTTTAGGCAGACTGAGAGTATCATTCTAACACAGAGTGAGAGCAGTATTCTAAGACCGTCTGTGAGCAGCATTCTAGGACAGACTGAGAGTAGCTTTTTAGACAGACTGAGGGAAGCATTTGAAGGCAGTCCAAGAGCAGTATTCTAATAGAGACTGAGGGCAGTATTCTAGGACAGATTTAGAGCAGCATTGTAGGACAGACAGAGAGCAGCATTCCAAGACAGACTGAGAGCTTCATTGTGACACAGTCTGAGATCAGATTTCTAAGACAGAGTGAGAGCTGCATTGTGCCATAGACTGAGCAGTATTCTAAGGTAGACTCTGAGCAGCATAGTAAGTTGAGATTGAGAACTGCGTTCTAAGATTAATAGATGAATGTTAAGACCGACAGAGTGCAGCATTCTAACACAGACTGAGAGCAGCATTATAAGACAGACTTAGAGCAGCATTTTGCGACAGAGAGGGAGCAGCATTCCAAGACAGACTGAGAGCTGCATTGTGACACAGTCTGAGATCAGATTTCTAAGACAGAGTGAGAGCTGCATTGTGACATAGACTGAGAGCAGTATTGTAAGGTAGACTCTGTGCAGCATGGTACGTTGAGATTGAGAAAAGCGTTCTACGATTGATAGAGAATTTGTAGGCAGACTGAGAGTATCATTCTAACACAGAGTGAGAGCAGTGTTCTAAGACCGTCTGTGAGCAGCATTCTAGGACAGACTGAGAGCAGCATAGCAAGTGAGACTGAGAAAAGTTTTCTAAAATAGACAGAAGAATTATATGGCAGACTAAGAGCAGCATTCTAGGGCAGATAGAGAACAGCATTCTAAGACATACTGAGAGAAGCATTCTAGGACAGACTGAGAGCAGCATTCCAAGACAGACTGAGAGCTTCATTGTGACACAGACTGAGATCCGAATTCGAAGAGAGACTGAGAGCTGCATTGTGACATAGACTGACAGCAGAATTCTAAGACAGAATGAGAACTGCATTGTGACATAGACTGAGAGCAGTATTCTAAGGTAGACTCTGAGCAGCATGGTAAGTTGAGATTGAGAACAGCGTTCTAAGATTGATAGAGAATTTTTAGGCAGACTGAGAGTATCAGTCTAACACAGAGTGAGAGAAGTATTCTAAGACTGACTGTGAGCAGCATTTTAGGACAGACTGAGAGCAGCATTCTAGGACAGACAGAGTGCAGCATTCTAGGACAGACAGAGAGCAGCGTTCCAAGACAGACTGAGAGCTTCATTGTGACACAGACTGAGATGAGATTTCTAAGAGAGACTGAGAGCTGCATTGTGACATAGACTGAGAGCAGTATTCTAAGGTAGACTGAGAGCAGCATGGTAAGTTGAGAATGAGAACAGCGTTCTAAGATTGATAGAGAATTTTTAGGCAGACTGAGAGTATCATTCTAACACAGAGTGAGAGCAGTATTCTAAGACCGTCTGTGAGCAGCATTCTAGGACAGACTGAGAGTAGCTTTTTAGACAGACTGAGGGAAGCATTTGAAGGCAGTCCAAGAACAGTATTCTAATAGAGACTGAGGGCAGTATTCTAGGACAGATTTAGAGCAGCATTGTAGGACAGACAGAGAGCAGCATTCCAAGACAGACTGAGAGCTTCATTGTGACACAGTCTGAGATCAGATTTCTAAGACAGAGTGAGAGCTGCATTGTGCCATAGACTGAGCAGTATTCTAAGGTAGACTCTGAGCAGCATAGTAAGTTGAGATTGAGAACTGCGTTCTAAGATTAATAGATGAATGTTAAGACCGACAGAGTGCAGCATTCTAACACAGACTGAGAGCAGCATTATAAGACAGGCTTAGAGCAGCATTTTGCGACAGAGAGAGAGCAGCATTCCAAGACAGACTGAGAGCTGCATTGTGACTTAGACTGGCAGAAGAATTCTAAGACAGAATGAGAGCTGCATTGTGACATAGACTGAGAGCAGTATTGTAAGGTAGACTCTGTGCAGCATGGTACGTTGAGATTGAGAAAAGCGTTCTACGATTGATAGAGAATTTGTAGGCAGACTGAGAGTATCATTCTAACACAGAGTGAGAGCAGTGTTCTAAGACCGTCTCTGAGCAGCATTCTAGGACAGACTGAGAGCAGCATAGCAAGTGAGACTGAGAAAAGTTTTCTAAAATAGACAGAAGAATTATATGGCAGACTAAGAGCAGCATTCTAGGGCAGATAGAGAACAGCATTCTAAGACATACTGAGAGAAGCATTCTAGGACAGACTGAGAGCAGCATTCCAAGACAGACTGAGAGCTTCATTGTGACACAGACTGAGATCAGAATTCGAAGAGAGACTGAGAGCTGCATTGTGACATAGACTGACAGCAGAATTCTAAGACAGAATGAGAACTGCATTGTGACATAGACTGAGAGCAGTATTCTAAGGTAGACTCTGAGCAGCATGGTAAGTTGAGATTGAGAACAGCGTTCTAAGATTGATAGAGAATTTTTAGGCAGACTGAGAGTATCAGTCTAACACAGAGTGAGAGAAGTATTCTAAGACTGACTGTGAGCAGCATTTTAGGACAGACTGAGAGCAGCATTCTAGGACAGACAGAGTGCAGCATTCTAGGACAGACAGAGAGCAGCGTTCCAAGACAGACTGAGAGCTTCATTGTGACACAGACTGAGATGAGATTTCTAAGAGAGACTGAGAGCTGCATTGTGACATAGACTGAGAGCAGTATTCTAAGGTAGACTGAGAGCAGCATGGTAAGTTGAGAATGAGAACAGCGTTCTAAGATTGATAGAGAATTTTTAGGCAGACTGAGAGTATCATTCTAACACAGAGTGAGAGCAGTATTCTAAGACGGTCTGTGAGCAGCATTCTAGGACAGACTGAGAGTAGCTTTTTAGACAGACTGAGGGAAGCATTTGAAGGCAGTCCAAGAACAGTATTCTAATAGAGACTGAGGGCAGTATTCTAGGACAGATTTAGAGCAGCATTGTAGGACAGACAGAGAGCAGCATTCTAAGACAGACTGAGAGCAGCGTTCAAAGATAGACTGAGAGCTGCATTGTGACATAGACTGAGATGAGAATTCTAAGAGAGACTGAGAGCTGCATTGTGACATAGACTGAGATCAGAATTCTAAGACACACTGAGAGCAGCATGGTAAGTGAGATTGAGAACAGCGTTCTAAGATTGATAGTGATTTTTAAGCAGACTGAGAGTGTCATTCTAACACAGAGTGAGAGCAGTATTCTAAGACGGTCTGTGAGCAGCTTTCTGGTACAGACTGAGAGCAGCATTCTAGGACTGACTGAGAGCAGCGTTCAAAGATAGACTGAGAGCTGCATTGTGACATAGACTGAGATCAGAATTCTAAGACACACTGAGAGCTGCATTGTGACATAGACTGAGATGAGAATTCTAAGAGAGACTGAGAGCTGCATTGTGACATAGACTGAGAGCAGTATTCTAAGGTAGACTGAGAGCAGCATGGTAAGTTGAGAATGAGAACAGCGTTCTAAGATTGATAGAGAATTTTTAGGCAGACTGAGAGTATCATTCTAGGACAGAGTGAGAGCAGTATTCTAAGACGGTCTGTGAGCAGCATTCTAGGACAGACTGAGAGTAGCTTTTTAGACAGACTGAGGGAAGCATTTGAAGGCAGTCCAAGAACAGTATTCTAATAGAGACTGAGGGCAGTATTCTAGGACAGATTTAGAGCAGCATTGTAGGACAGACAGAGAGCAGCATTCCAAGACAGACTGAGAGCTTCATTGTGACACAGTCTGAGATCAGATTTCTAAGACAGAGTGAGAGCTGCATTGTGCCATAGACTGAGCAGTATTCTAAGGTAGACTCTGAGCAGCATAGTAAGTTGAGATTGAGAACTGCGTTCTAAGATTAATAGATGAATGTTAAGACCGACAGAGTGCAGCATTCTAACACAGACTGAGAGCAGCATTATAAGACAGGCTTAGAGCAGCATTTTGCGACAGAGAGAGAGCAGCATTCCAAGACAGACTGAGAGCTGCATTGTGACTTAGACTGGCAGAAGAATTCTAAGACAGAATGAGAGCTGCATTGTGACATAGACTGAGAGCAGTATTGTAAGGTAGACTCTGTGCAGCATGGTACGTTGAGATTGAGAAAAGCGTTCTACGATTGATAGAGAATTTGTAGGCAGACTGAGAGTATCATTCTAACACAGAGTGAGAGCAGTGTTCTAAGACCGTCTGTGAGCAGCATTCTAGGACAGACTGAGAGCAGCATAGCAAGTGAGACTGAGAAAAGTTTTCTAAAATAGACAGAAGAATTATATGGCAGACTAAGAGCAGCATTCTAGGGCAGATAGAGAACAGCATTCTAAGACATACTGAGAGAAGCATTCTAGGACAGACTGAGAGCAGCATTCCAAGACAGACTGAGAGCTTCATTGTGACACAGACTGAGATCAGAATTCGAAGAGAGACTGAGAGCTGCATTGTGACATAGACTGACAGCAGAATTCTAAGACAGAATGAGAACTGCATTGTGACATAGACTGAGAGCAGTATTCTAAGGTAGACTCTGAGCAGCATGGTAAGTTGAGATTGAGAACAGCGTTCTAAGATTGATAGAGAATTTTTAGGCAGACTGAGAGTATCAGTCTAACACAGAGTGAGAGAAGTATTCTAAGACTGACTGTGAGCAGCATTTTAGGACAGACTGAGAGCAGCATTCTAGGACAGACAGAGTGCAGCATTCTAGGACAGACAGAGAGCAGCGTTCCAAGACAGACTGAGAGCTTCATTGTGACACAGACTGAGATGAGATTTCTAAGAGAGACTGAGAGCTGCATTGTGACATAGACTGAGAGCAGTATTCTAAGGTAGACTGAGAGCAGCATGGTAAGTTGAGAATGAGAACAGCGTTCTAAGATTGATAGAGAATTTTTAGGCAGACTGAGAGTATCATTCTAACACAGAGTGAGAGCAGTATTCTAAGACGGTCTGTGAGCAGCATTCTAGGACAGACTGAGAGTAGCTTTTTAGACAGACTGAGGGAAGCATTTGAAGGCAGTCCAAGAACAGTATTCTAATAGAGACTGAGGGCAGTATTCTAGGACAGATTTAGAGCAGCATTGTAGGACAGACAGAGAGCAGCATTCTAAGACAGACTGAGAGCAGCGTTCAAAGATAGACTGAGAGCTGCATTGTGACATAGACTGAGATGAGAATTCTAAGAGAGACTGAGAGCTGCATTGTGACATAGACTGAGATCAGAATTCTAAGACACACTGAGAGCAGCATGGTAAGTGAGATTGAGAACAGCGTTCTAAGATTGATAGTGATTTTTAAGCAGACTGAGAGTGTCATTCTAACACAGAGTGAGAGCAGTATTCTAAGACGGTCTGTGAGCAGCTTTCTGGTACAGACTGAGAGCAGCATTCTAGGACTGACTGAGAGCAGCGTTCAAAGATAGACTGAGAGCTGCATTGTGACATAGACTGAGATCAGAATTCTAAGACACACTGAGAGCTGCATTGTGACATAGACTGAGATGAGAATTCTAAGAGAGACTGAGAGCTGCATTGTGACATAGACTGAGATCAGAATTCTAAGACACACTGAGAGCAGCATGGTAAGTGAGATTGAGAACAGCGTTCTAAGATTGATAGTGATTTTTAAGCAGACTGAGAGTGTCATTCTAACACAGAGTGAGAGCAGTATTCTAAGACGGTCTGTGAGCAGCTTTCTGGTACAGACTGAGAGCAGCATTCTAGTACAGACAGAGTGCAACATTCTAGGACAGACTGAGAGCACCATTCAAAGACAGACATAGACCAGAATTCTAAGACTGGGAGCAGCATTCTAAGTCAGACTGAGAACAGCATGATGACTGAGACTGAGAGTAGCATTCTAAGATACGTAGAAGAATTTTATGGCAGACTGAGAGCAGCATTCTAAGACAGACAGAGAGCAGCATAGCAAGTGAGACTGAGAATAGTTTTCTAAAATAGACAGAAGAATTATATGGCAGACTAAGAGCAGCATTCTAGGGCAGATAGAGAGCAGCATTCTAAGACATACTGAGAGAAGCATTCTAGGACAGACTGAGAGCAGCATTCCAAGACAGACTGAGAGCCTCACTGTGACACAGACTGAGATCAGAATTCTAAGAGAGACTGAGAGCTGCATTGTGCCATAGACTGAGCAGTATTCTAAGGTAGACTCTGAGCAGCATAGTAAGTTGAGATTGAGAACTGCGTTCTAAGATTAATACATGAATGTTAAGACCGACAGAGTGCAGCATTCTAATAGAGACTGAGAGCAGCATTATAAGACAGACTTAGAGCAGCATTTTGCGACAGAGAGAGAGCAGCATTCCAAGACAGACTGAGAGCTGCATTGTGACTTAGACTGGCAGAAGAATTCTAAGACAGACTGAGAGCTGCATTGTGACATAGACTGAGAGCAGTATTCTAAGGTAGACTGAGAGCAGCATGGTAAGTTGAGAATGAGAACAGCGTTCTAAAATTGATAGTGATTTTTAGGCAGACTGAGAGTATCATTCTAACACAGAGTGAGAGCAGTATTCTAAGACCGTCTGTGAGCAGCATTCTAGGACAGACTGAGAGTAGCTTTTTAGACAGACTGAGGGAAGCATTTGAAGGCAGTCCAGGAACAGTATTCTAATAGAGACTGAGGGCAGTATTCTAGGACAGATTTAGAGCAGCATTGTAGGACAGACAGAGAGCAGCATTCTAAGACAGACTGAGAGCAGCGTTCAAAGATAGGCTGAGAGCTGCATTGTGACATAGACTGAGATGAGAATTCTAAGAGAGACTGAGAGCTGCATTGTGACATAGACTGAGATCAGAATTCTAAGACACACTGAGAGCAGCATGGTAAGTGAGATTGAGAACAGCGTTCTAAGATTGATAGTGATTTTTAAGCAGACTGAGAGTGTCATTCTAACACAGAGTGAGAGCAGTATTCTAAGACGGTCTGTGAGCAGCTTTCTGGTACAGACTGAGAGCAGCATTCTAGGACAGACTGAGAGCACCATTCAAAGACAGATATAGACCAGAATTCTAAGACTGGGAGCAGCATTCTAAGTCAGACTGAGAACAGCATGGTGAGTGAGACTGAGAGTAGCATTCTAAGATACGTAGAAGAATTTTATGGCAGACTGAGAGCAGCATTCTAAGACAGACAGAGAGCAGCATAGCAAGTGAGACTGAGAATAGTTTTCTAAGATAGACAGAAGAATTATATGGCAGACTAAGAGCAGCATTCTAGGGCAGATAGAGAGCAGCATTCTAAGACATACTGAGAGAAGCATTCTAGGACAGACTGAGAGCAGCATTCCAAGACAGACTGAGTGCTTCATTGTGACACAGTCTGAGATCAGATTTCTAAGACAGAGTGAGAGCTGCATTGTGCCATAGACTGAGCAGTATTCTAAGGTAGACTCTGAGCAGCATAGTAAGTTGAGATTGAGAACTGTGTTCTAAGATTAATAGATGAATGTTAAGACCGACAGAGTGCAGCATTCTAACACAGACTGAGAGCAGCATTATAAGACAGACTTAGAGCAGCATTTTGCGACAGAGAGAGAGCAGCATTCCAAGACAGACTGAGAGCTGCATTGTGACTTAGACTGGCAGAAGAATTCTAAGACAGAATGAGAGCTGCATTGTGACATAGACTGAGAGCAGTATTGTAAGGTAGACTCTGTGCAGCATGGTACGTTGAGATTGAGAAAAGCGTTCTACGATTGATAG
This sequence comes from Myiopsitta monachus, assembly GCA_017639245.1. NCBI lineage: Eukaryota > Metazoa > Chordata > Aves > Psittaciformes > Psittacidae > Myiopsitta > Myiopsitta monachus. The sequence goes on along the minus strand of JAESHU010000140.1, from coordinate 22,075 downwards.
AGAATTTGTAGGCAGACTGAGAGTATCATTCTAACACAGAGTGAGAGCAGTATTCTAAGACCGTCTGTGAGCAGCATTCTAGGACAGACTGAGAGCAGCATAGCAAGTGAGACTGAGAAAAGTTTTCTAAAATAGACAGAAGAATTATATGGCAGACTAAGAGCAGCATTCTAGGGCAGATAGAGAACAGCATTCTAAGACATACTGAGAGAAGCATTCTAGGACAGACTGAGAGCAGCATTCCAAGACAGACTGAGAGCTTCATTGTGACACAGACTGAGATCAGAATTCTAAGAGAGACTGAGAGCTGCATTGTGACATAGACTGACAGCAGAATTCTAAGACAGAATGAGAGCTGCATTGTGACATAGACTGAGAGCAGTATTGTAAGGTAGATTCTGTGCAGCATGGTAAGTTGAGATTGAGAACAGCGTTCTAAGATTGATAGAGAATTTTTAGGCAGACTGAGAGTATCAGTCTAACACAGAGTGAGAGAAGTGTTCTAAGATTGACTGTGAGCAGCATTTTAGGACAGACTGAGAGCAGCATTCTAGGACAGACAGAGTGCAGCATTCTAGGACAGACAGAGAGCAGCGTTCCAAGACAGACTGAGAGCTTCATTGTGACACAGACTGAGATGAGATTTCTAAGAGAGACTGAGAGCTGCATTGTGACATAGACTGAGAGCAGTATTCTAAGGCAGACTGAGAGCAGCATGGTAAGTTGAGAATGAGAACAGCGTTCTAAGATTGATAGAGAATTTTTAGGCAGACTGAGAGTATCATTCTAACACAGAGTGAGAGCAGTATTCTAAGACGGTCTGTGAGCAGCATTCTAGGACAGACTGAGAGTAGCTTTTTAGACAGACTGAGGGAAGCATTTGAAGGCAGTCCAAGAACAGTATTCTAATAGAGACTGAGGGCAGTATTCTAGGACAGATTTAGAGCAGCATTGTAGGACAGACAGAGAGCAGCATTCTAAGACAGACTGAGAGCAGCGTTCAAAGATAGACTGAGAGCTGCATTGTGACATAGACTGAGATGAGAATTCTAAGAGAGACTGAGAGCTGCATTGTGACATAGACTGAGATCAGAATTCTAAGACACAGTGAGAGCAGCATGGTAAGTGAGATTGAGAACAGCGTTCTAAGATTGATAGTGATTTTTAAGCAGACTGAGAGTGTCATTCTAACACAGAGTGAGAGCAGTATTCTAAGACGGTCTGTGAGCAGCATTCTAGGACAGACTGAGAGTAGCTTTTTAGACAGACTGAGGGAAGCATTTGAAGGCAGTCCAAGAACAGTATTCTAATAGAGACTGAGGGCAGTATTCTAGGACAGATTTAGAGCAGCATTGTAGGACAGACAGAGAGCAGCATTCCAAGACAGACTGAGAGCTTCATTGTGACACAGTCTGAGATCAGATTTCTAAGACAGAGTGAGAGCTGCATTGTGCCATAGACTGAGCAGTATTCTAAGGTAGACTCTGAGCAGCATAGTAAGTTGAGATTGAGAACTGCGTTCTAAGATTAATAGATGAATGTTAAGACCGACAGAGTGCAGCATTCTAACACAGACTGAGAGCAGCATTATAAGACAGACTTAGAGCAGCATTTTGCGACAGAGAGAGAGCAGCATTCCAAGACAGACTGAGAGCTGCATTGTGACTTAGACTGGCAGAAGAATTCTAAGACAGAATGAGAGCTGCATTGTGACATAGACTGAGAGCAGTATTGTAAGGTAGACTCTGTGCAGCATGGTACGTTGAGATTGAGAAAAGCGTTCTACGATTGATAGAGAATTTGTAGGCAGACTGAGAGTATCATTCTAACACAGAGTGAGAGCAGTATTCTAAGCCCGTCTGTGAGCAGCATTCTAGGACAGACTGAGAGCAGCATAGCAAGTGAGACTGAGAAAAGTTTTCTAAAATAGACAGAAGAATTATATGGCAGACTAAGAGCAGCATTCTAGGGCAGATAGAGAACAGCATTCTAAGACATACTGAGAGAAGCATTCTAGGACAGACTGAGAGCAGCATTCCAAGACAGACTGAGAGCTTCATTGTGACACAGACTGAGATCAGAATTCGAAGAGAGACTGAGAGCTGCATTGTGACATAGACTGACAGCAGAATTCTAAGACAGAATGAGAACTGCATTGTGACATAGACTGAGAGCAGTATTCTAAGGTAGACTCTGAGCAGCATGGTAAGTTGAGATTGAGAACAGCGTTCTAAGATTGATAGAGAATTTTTAGGCAGACTGAGAGTATCAGTCTAACACAGAGTGAGAGAAGTATTCTAAGACTGACTGTGAGCAGCATTTTAGGACAGACTGAGAGCAGCATTCTAGGACAGACAGAGTGAGGCATTCTAGGACAGACAGAGAGCAGCGTTCCAAGACAGACTGAGAGCTTCATTGTGACACAGACTGAGATGAGATTTCTAAGAGAGACTGAGAGCTGCATTGTGACATAGACTGAGAGCAGTATTCTAAGGTAGACTGAGAGCAGCATGGTAAGTTGAGAATGAGAACAGCGTTCTAAGATTGATAGAGAATTTTTAGGCAGACTGAGAGTATCATTCTAACACAGAGTGAGAGCAGTATTCTAAGACCGTCTGTGAGCAGCATTCTAGGACAGACTGAGAGTAGCTTTTTAGACAGACTGAGGGAAGCATTTGAAGGCAGTCCAAGAACAGTATTCTAATAGAGACTGAGGGCAGTATTCTAGGACAGATTTAGAGCAGCATTGTAGGACAGACTGAGAGCAGCATTCCAAGACAGACTGAGAGCTTCATTGTGACACAGTCTGAGATCAGATTTCTAAGACAGAGTGAGAGCTGCATTGTGCCATAGACTGAGCAGTATTCTAAGGTAGACTCTGAGCAGCATAGTAAGTTGAGATTGAGAACTGCGTTCTAAGATTAATAGATGAATGTTAAGACCGACAGAGTGCAGCATTCTAACACAGACTGAGAGCAGCATTATAAGACAGACTTAGAGCAGCATTTTGCGACAGAGAGAGAGCAGCATTCCAAGACAGACTGAGAGCTGCATTGTGACTTAGACTGGCAGAAGAATTCTAAGACAGAATGAGAGCTGCATTGTGACATAGACTGAGAGCAGTATTGTAAGGTAGACTCTGTGCAGCATGGTACGTTGAGATTGAGAAAAGCGTTCTACGATTGATAGAGAATTTGTAGGCAGACTGAGAGTATCATTCTAACACAGAGTGAGAGCAGTGTTCTAAGACCGTCTGTGAGCAGCATTCTAGGACAGACTGAGAGTAGCTTTTTAGACAGACTGAGGGAAGCATTTGAAGGCAGTCCAAGAGCATTATTCTAATAGAGACTGAGGGCAGTATTCTAGGACAGATTTAGAGCAGCATTGTAGGACAGACAGAGAGCAGCATTCTAAGACAGACTGAGAGCAGCGTTCAAAGATAGACTGAGAGCTGCATTGTGACATAGACTGAGATGAGAATTCTAAGAGAGACTGAGAGCTGCATTGTGACATAGACTGAGATCAGAATTCTAAGACACAGTGAGAGCAGCATGGTAAGTGAGATTGAGAACAGCGTTCTAAGATTGATAGTGATTTTTAAGCAGACTGAGAGTGTCATTCTAACACAGAGTGAGAGCAGTATTCTAAGACGGTCTGTGAGCAGCATTCTAGGACAGACTGAGAGCAGCATTCTAGGACAGACTGAGAGCACCATTCAAAGACAGATATAGACCAGAATTCTAAGACTGGGAGCAGCATTCTAAGTCAGACTGAGAACAGCATGGTGAGTGAGACTGAGAGTAGCATTCTAAGATACGTACAAGAATTTTATGGCAGACTGAGAGCAGCATTCTAAGACAGACAGAGAGCAGCATAGCAAGTGAGACTGAGAATAGTTTTCTAAGATAGACAGAAGAATTATATGGCAGACTAAGAGCAGCATTCTAGGGCAGATAGAGAGCAGCATTCTAAGACATTCTGAGAGAAGCATTCTAGGACAGACTGAGAGCAGCATTCCAAGACAGACTGAGAGCTTCATTGTGACACAGTCTGAGATCAGATTTCTAAGACAGAGTGAGAGCTGCATTGTGCCATAGACTGAGCAGTATTCTAAGGTAGACTCTGAGCAGCATAGTAAGTTGAGATTGAGAACTGCGTTCTAAGATTAATAGATGAATGTTAAGACCGACAGAGTGCAGCATTCTAACACAGACTGAGAGCAGCATTATAAGACAGACTTAGAGCAGCATTTTGCGACAGAGAGAGAGCAGCATTCCAAGACAGACTGAGAGCTGCATTGTGACTTAGACTGGCAGAAGAATTCTAAGACAGAATGAGAGCTGCATTGTGACATAGACTGAGAGCAGTATTGTAAGGTAGACTCTGTGCAGCATGGTACGTTGAGATTGAGAAAAGCGTTCTACGATTGATAGAGAATTTGTAGGCAGACTGAGAGTATCATTCTAACACAGAGTGAGAGCAGTATTCTAAGACCGTCTGTGAGCAGCATTCTAGGACAGACTGAGAGCAGCATAGCAAGTGAGACTGAGAAAAGTTTTCTAAAATAGACAGAAGAATTATATGGCAGACTAAGAGCAGCATTCTAGGGCAGATAGAGAACAGCATTCTAAGACATACTGAGAGAAGCATTCTAGGACAGACTGAGAGCAGCATTCCAAGACAGACTGAGAGCTTCATTGTGACACAGACTGAGATCAGAATTCTAAGACAGAGTGAGAGCTGCATTGTGCCATAGACTGAGCAGTATTCTAAGGTAGACTCTGAGCAGCATAGTAAGTTGAGATTGAGAACTGCGTTCTAAGATTAATAGATGAATGTTAAGACCGACAGAGTGCAGCATTCTAACACAGACTGAGAGCAGCATTATAAGACAGACTTAGAGCAGCATTTTGCGACAGAGAGAGAGCAGCATTCCAAGACAGACTGAGAGCTGCATTGTGACTTAGACTGGCAGAAGAATTCTAAGACAGAATGAGAGCTGCATTGTGACATAGACTGAGAGCAGTATTGTAAGGTAGACTCTGTGCAGCATGGTACGTTGAGATTGAGAAAAGCGTTCTACGATTGATAGAGAATTTGTAGGCAGACTGAGAGTATCATTCTAACACAGAGTGAGAGCAGTATTCTAAGACCGTCTGTGAGCAGCATTCTAGGACAGACTGAGAGCAGCATAGCAAGTGAGACTGAGAAAAGTTTTCTAAAATAGACAGAAGAATTATATGGCAGACTAAGAGCAGCATTCTAGGGCAGATAGAGAACAGCATTCTAAGACATACTGAGAGAAGCATTCTAGCACAGACTGAGAGCAGCATTCCAAGACAGACTGAGAGCTTCATTGTGACACAGACTGAGATCAGAATTCGAAGAGAGACTGAGAGCTGCATTGTGACATAGACTGAGAGCAGTATTCTAAGGTAGACTCTGAGCAGCATGGTAAGTTGAGATTGAGAACAGCGTTCTAAGATTGATAGAGAATTTTTAGGCAGACTGAGAGTATCAGTCTAACACAGAGTGAGAGAAGTATTCTAAGATTGACTGTGAGCAGCATTTTAGGACAGACTGAGAGCAGCATTCTAGGACAGACAGAGTGCAGCATTCTAGGACAGACAGAGAGCAGCGTTCCAAGACAGACTGAGAGCTTCATTGTGACACAGACTGAGATGAGATTTCTAAGAGAGACTGAGAGCTGCATTGTGACATAGACTGAGAGCAGTATTCTAAGGTAGACTGAGAGCAGCATGGTAAGTTGAGAATGAGAACAGCGTTCTAAGATTGATAGAGAATTTTTAGGCAGACTGAGAGTATCATTCTAACACAGAGTGAGAGCAGTATTCTAAGACGGTCTGTGAGCAGCATTCTAGGACAGACTGAGAGTAGCTTTTTAGACAGACTGAGGGAAGCATTTGAAGGCAGTCCAAGAACAGTATTCTAATAGAGACTGAGGGCAGTATTCTAGGACAGATTTAGAGCAGCATTGTAGGACAGACAGAGAGCAGCATTCTAAGACAGACTGAGAGCAGCGTTCAAAGATAGACTGAGAGCTGCATTGTGACATAGACTGAGATGAGAATTCTAAGAGAGACTGAGAGCTGCATTGTGACATAGACTGAGATCAGAATTCTAAGACACACTGAGAGCAGCATGGTAAGTGAGATTGAGAACAGCGTTCTAAGATTGATAGTGATTTTTAAGCAGACTGAGAGTGTCATTCTAACACAGAGTGAGAGCAGTATTCTAAGACGGTCTGTGAGCAGCTTTCTGGTACAGACTGAGAGCAGCATTCTAGGACAGACTGAGAGCACCATTCAAAGACAGATATAGACCAGAATTCTAAGACTGGGAGCAGCATTCTAAGTCAGACTGAGAACAGCATGGTGAGTGAGACTGAGAGTAGCATTCTAAGATACGTGGAAGAATTTTATGGCAGACTGAGAGCAGCATTCTAAGACAGACAGAGAGCAGCATAGCAAGTGAGACTGAGAATAGTTTTCTAAGATAGACAGAAGAATTATATGGCAGACTAAGAGCAGCATTCTAGGGCAGATAGAGAGCAGCATTCTAAGACATACTGAGAGAAGCATTCTAGGACAGACTGAGAGCAGCATTCCAAGACAGACTGAGAGCTTCATTGTGACTTAGACTGGCAGAAGAATTCTAAGACAGAATGAGAGCTGCATTGTGACATAGTCTGAGAGCAATATTGTAAGGTAGACTCTGTGCAGCATGGTACGTTGAGATTGAGAAAAGCGTTCTACGATTGATAGAGAATTTTTAGACAGACTGAGAGTATCATTCTAACACAGAGTGAGAGCAGTATTCTAAGACCGTCTGTGAGCAGCATTCTAGGACAGACTGAGAGCAGCATAGCAAGTGAGACTGAGAAAAGTTTTCTAAAATAGACAGAAGAATTATATGGCAGACTAAGAGCAGCATTCTAGGGCAGATAGAGAACAGCATTCTAAGACATACTGAGAGAAGCATTCTAGGACAGACTGAGAGCAGCATTCCAAGACAGACTGAGAGCTTCATTGTGACACAGTCTGAGATCAGATTTCTAAGACAGAGTGAGAGCTGCATTGTGCCATAGACTGAGCAGTATTCTAAGGTAGACTCTGAGCAGCATAGTAAGTTGAGATTGAGAACTGCGTTCTAAGATTAATAGATGAATGTTAAGACCGACAGAGTGCAGCATTCTAACACAGACTGAGAGCAGCATTATAAGACAGACTTAGAGCAGCATTTTGCGACAGAGAGAGAGCAGCATTCCAAGACAGACTGAGAGCTGCATTGTGACTTAGACTGGCAGAAGAATTCTAAGACAGAATGAGAGCTGCATTGTGACATAGACTGAGAGCAGTATTGTAAGGTAGACTCTGTGCAGCATGGTACGTTGAGATTGAGAAAAGCGTTCTACGATTGATAGAGAATTTGTAGGCAGACTGAGAGTATCATTCTAACACAGAGTGAGAGCAGTATTCTAAGACCGTCTGTGAGCAGCATTCTAGGACAGACTGAGAGCAGCATAGCAAGTGAGACTGAGAAAAGTTTTCTAAAATAGACAGAAGAATTATATGGCAGACTAAGAGCAGCATTCTAGGGCAGATAGAGAACAGCATTCTAAGACATACTGAGAGAAGCATTCTAGCACAGACTGAGAGCAGCATTCCAAGACAGACTGAGAGCTTCATTGTGACACAGACTGAGATCAGAATTCGAAGAGAGACTGAGAGCTGCATTGTGACATAGACTGAGAGCAGTATTCTAAGGTAGACTCTGAGCAGCATGGTAAGTTGAGATTGAGAACAGCGTTCTAAGATTGATAGAGAATTTTTAGGCAGACTGAGAGTATCAGTCTAACACAGAGTGAGAGAAGTATTCTAAGATTGACTGTGAGCAGCATTTTAGGACAGACTGAGAGCAGCATTCTAGGACAGACAGAGTGCAGCATTCTAGGACAGACAGAGAGCAGCGTTCCAAGACAGACTGAGAGCTTCATTGTGACACAGACTGAGATGAGATTTCTAAGAGAGACTGAGAGCTGCATTGTGACATAGACTGAGAGCAGTATTCTAAGGTAGACTGAGAGCAGCATGGTAAGTTGAGAATGAGAACAGCGTTCTAAGATTGATAGAGAATTTTTAGGCAGACTGAGAGTATCATTCTAACACAGAGTGAGAGCAGTATTCTAAGACGGTCTGTGAGCAGCATTCTAGGACAGACTGAGAGTAGCTTTTTAGACAGACTGAGGGAAGCATTTGAAGGCAGTCCAAGAACAGTATTCTAATAGAGACTGAGGGCAGTATTCTAGGACAGATTTAGAGCAGCATTGTAGGACAGACTGAGAGCAGCATTCCAAGACAGACTGAGAGCTTCATTGTGACACAGTCTGAGATCAGATTTCTAAGACAGAGTGAGAGCTGCATTGTGCCATAGACTGAGCAGTATTCTAAGGTAGACTCTGAGCAGCATAGTAAGTTGAGATTGAGAACTGCGTTCTAAGATTAATAGATGAATGTTAAGACCGACAGAGTGCAGCATTCTAACACAGACTGAGAGCAGCATTATAAGACAGACTTAGAGCAGCATTTTGCGACAGAGAGAGAGCAGCATTCCAAGACAGACTGAGAGCTGCATTGTGACTTAGACTGGCAGAAGAATTCTAAGACAGAATGAGAGCTGCATTGTGACATAGACTGAGAGCAGTATTGTAAGGTAGACTCTGTGCAGCATGGTACGTTGAGATTGAGAAAAGCGTTCTACGATTGATAGAGAATTTGTAGGCAGACTGAGAGTATCATTCTAACACAGAGTGAGAGCAGTGTTCTAAGACCGTCTGTGAGCAGCATTCTAGGACAGACTGAGAGCAGCATAGCAAGTGAGACTGAGAAAAGTTTTCTAAAATAGACAGAAGAATTATATGGCAGACTAAGAGCAGCATTCTAGGGCAGATAGAGAACAGCATTCTAAGACATACTGAGAGAAGCATTCTAGGACAGACTGAGAGCAGCATTCCAAGACAGACTGAGAGCTTCATTGTGACACAGACTGAGATCCGAATTCGAAGAGAGACTGAGAGCTGCATTGTGACATAGACTGACAGCAGAATTCTAAGACAGAATGAGAACTGCATTGTGACATAGACTGAGAGCAGTATTCTAAGGTAGACTCTGAGCAGCATGGTAAGTTGAGATTGAGAACAGCGTTCTAAGATTGATAGAGAATTTTTAGGCAGACTGAGAGTATCAGTCTAACACAGAGTGAGAGAAGTATTCTAAGACTGACTGTGAGCAGCATTTTAGGACAGACTGAGAGCAGCATTCTAGGACAGACAGAGTGCAGCATTCTAGGACAGACAGAGAGCAGCGTTCCAAGACAGACTGAGAGCTTCATTGTGACACAGACTGAGATGAGATTTCTAAGAGAGACTGAGAGCTGCATTGTGACATAGACTGACAGCAGAATTCTAAGACAGAATGAGAACTGCATTGTGACATAGACTGAGAGCAGTATTCTAAGGTAGACTCTGAGCAGCATGGTAAGTTGAGATTGAGAACAGCGTTCTAAGATTGATAGAGAATTTTTAGGCAGACTGAGAGTATCAGTCTAACACAGAGTGAGAGAAGTATTCTAAGACTGACTGTGAGCAGCATTTTAGGACAGACTGAGAGCAGCATTCTAGGACAGACAGAGTGCAGCATTCTAGGACAGACAGAGAGCAGCGTTCCAAGACAGACTGAGAGCTTCATTGTGACACAGACTGAGATGAGATTTCTAAGAGAGACTGAGAGCTGCATTGTGACATAGACTGAGAGCAGTATTCTAAGGTAGACTGAGAGCAGCATGGTAAGTTGAGAATGAGAACAGCGTTCTAAGATTGATAGAGAATTTTTAGGCAGACTGAGAGTATCATTCTAACACAGAGTGAGAGCAGTATTCTAAGACGGTCTGTGAGCAGCATTCTAGGACAGACTGAGAGTAGCTTTTTAGACAGACTGAGGGAAGCATTTGAAGGCAGTCCAAGAACAGTATTCTAATAGAGACTGAGGGCAGTATTCTAGGACAGATTTAGAGCAGCATTGTAGGACAGACAGAGAGCAGCATTCTAAGACAGACTGAGAGCAGCGTTCAAAGATAGACTGAGAGCTGCATTGTGACATAGACTGAGATGAGAATTCTAAGAGAGACTGAGAGCTGCATTGTGACATAGACTGAGATCAGAATTCTAAGACACACTGAGAGCAGCATGGTAAGTGAGATTGAGAACAGCGTTCTAAGATTGATAGTGATTTTTAAGCAGACTGAGAGTGTCATTCTAACACAGAGTGAGAGCAGTATTCTAAGACGGTCTGTGAGCAGCTTTCTGGTACAGACTGAGAGCAGCATTCTAGGACAGACTGAGAGCACCATTCAAAGACAGATATAGACCAGAATTCTAAGACTGGGAGCAGCATTCTAAGTCAGACTGAGAACAGCATGGTGAGTGAGACTGAGAGTAGCATTCTAAGATACGTAGAAGAATTTTATGGCAGACTGAGAGCAGCATTCTAAGACAGACAGAGAGCAGCATAGCAAGTGAGACTGAGAATAGTTTTCTAAGATAGACAGAAGAATTATATGGCAGACTAAGAGCAGCATTCTAGGGCAGATAGAGAGCAGCATTCTAAGACATACTGAGAGAAGCATTCTAGGACAGACTGAAAGCAGCATTCCAAGACAGACTGAGAGCTTCATTGTGACTTAGACTGGCAGAAGAATTCTAAGACAGAATGAGAGCTGCATTGTGACATAGTCTGAGAGCAATATTGTAAGGTAGACTCTGTGCAGCATGGTACGTTGAGATTGAGAAAAGCGTTCTACGATTGATAGAGAATTTTTAGACAGACTGAGAGTATCATTCTAACACAGAGTGAGAGAAGTATTCTAAGACTGACTGTGAGCAGCATTTTAGGACAGACTGAGAGCAGCATTCTAGGACAGACAGAGTGCAGCATTCTAGGACAGACAGAGAGCAGCGTTCCAAGACAGACTGAGAGCTTCATTGTGACACAGACTGAGATGAGATTTCTAAGAGAGACTGAGAGCTGCATTGTGACATAGACTGACAGCAGAATTCTAAGACAGAATGAGAACTGCATTGTGACATAGACTGAGAGCAGTATTCTAAGGTAGACTCTGAGCAGCATGGTAAGTTGAGATTGAGAACAGCGTTCTAAGATTGATAGAGAATTTTTAGGCAGACTGAGAGTATCAGTCTAACACAGAGTGAGAGAAGTATTCTAAGACTGACTGTGAGCAGCATTTTAGGACAGACTGAGAGCAGCATTCTAGGACAGACAGAGTGCAGCATTCTAGGACAGACAGAGAGCAGCGTCCCAAGACAGACTGAGAGCTTCATTGTGACACAGACTGAGATGAGATTTCTAAGAGAGACTGAGAGCTGCATTGTGACATAGACTGAGAGCAGTATTCTAAGGTAGACTGAGAGCAGCATGGTAAGTTGAGAATGAGAACAGCGTTCTAAGATTGATAGAGAATTTTTAGGCAGACTGAGAGTATCATTCTAACACAGAGTGAGAGCAGTATTCTAAGACGGTCTGTGAGCAGCATTCTAGGACAGACTGAGAGTAGCTTTTTAGACAGACTGAGGGAAGCATTTGAAGGCAGTCCAAGAACAGTATTCTAATAGAGACTGAGGGCAGTATTCTAGGACAGATTTAGAGCAGCATTGTAGGACAGACAGAGAGCAGCATTCTAAGACAGACTGAGAGCAGCGTTCAAAGATAGACTGAGAGCTGCATTGTGACATAGACTGAGATGAGAATTCTAAGAGAGACTGAGAGCTGCATTGTGACATAGACTGAGATCAGAATTCTAAGACACACTGAGAGCAGCATGGTAAGTGAGATTGAGAACAGCGTTCTAAGATTGATAGTGATTTTTAAGCAGACTGAGAGTGTCATTCTAACACAGAGTGAGAGCAGTATTCTAAGACGGTCTGTGAGCAGCTTTCTGGTACAGACTGAGAGCAGCATTCTAGGACAGACTGAGAGCACCATTCAAAGACAGATATAGACCAGAATTCTAAGACTGGGAGCAGCATTCTAAGTCAGACTGAGAACAGCATGGTGAGTGAGACTGAGAGTAGCATTCTAAGATACGTAGAAGAATTTTATGGCAGACTGAGAGCAGCATTCTAAGACAGACAGAGAGCAGCATAGCAAGTGAGACTGAGAATAGTTTTCTAAGATAGACAGAAGAATTATATGGCAGACTAAGAGCAGCATTCTAGGGCAGATAGAGAGCAGCATTCTAAGACATACTGAGAGAAGCATTCTAGGACAGACTGAAAGCAGCATTCCAAGACAGACTGAGAGCTTCATTGTGACTTAGACTGGCAGAAGAATTCTAAGACAGAATGAGAGCTGCATTGTGACATAGTCTGAGAGCAATATTGTAAGGTAGACTCTGTGCAGCATGGTACGTTGAGATTGAGAAAAGCGTTCTACGATTGATAGAGAATTTTTAGACAGACTGAGAGTATCATTCTAACACAGAGTGAGAGCAGTATTCTAAGACCGTCTGTGAGCAGCATTCTAGGACAGACTGAGAGCAGCATAGCAAGTGAGACTGAGAAAAGTTTTCTAAAATAGACAGAAGAATTATATGGCAGACTAAGAGCAGCATTCTAGGGCAGATAGAGAACAGCATTCTAAGACATACTGAGAGAAGCATTCTAGGACAGACTGAGAGCAGCATTCCAAGACAGACTGAGAGCTTCATTGTGACACAGTCTGAGATCAGATTTCTAAGACAGAGTGAGAGCTGCATTGTGCCATAGACTGAGCAGTATTCTAAGGTAGACTCTGAGCAGCATAGTAAGTTGAGATTGAGAACTGCGTTCTAAGATTAATAGATGAATGTTAAGACCGACAGAGTGCAGCATTCTAACACAGACTGAGAGCAGCATTATAAGACAGACTTAGAGCAGCATTTTGCGACAGAGAGAGAGCAGCATTCCAAGACAGACTGAGAGCTGCATTGTGACTTAGACTGGCAGAAGAATTCTAAGACAGAATGAGAGCTGCATTGTGACATAGACTGAGAGCAGTATTGTAAGGTAGACTCTGTGCAGCATGGTACGTTGAGATTGAGAAAAGCGTTCTACGATTGATAGAGAATTTGTAGGCAGACTGAGAGTATCATTCTAACACAGAGTGAGAGCAGTGTTCTAAGACCGTCTGTGAGCAGCATTCTAGGACAGACTGAGAGCAGCATAGCAAGTGAGACTGAGAAAAGTTTTCTAAAATAGACAGAAGAATTATATGGCAGACTAAGAGCAGCATTCTAGGGCAGATAGAGAACAGCACTCTAAGACATACTGAGAGAAGCATTCTAGGACAGACTGAGAGCAGCATTCCAAGACAGACTGAGAGCTTCATTGTGACACAGACTGAGATCCGAATTCGAAGAGAGACTGAGAGCTGCATTGTGACATAGACTGACAGCAGAATTCTAAGACAGAATGAGAACTGCATTGTGACATAGACTGAGAGCAGTATTCTAAGGTAGACTCTGAGCAGCATGGTAAGTTGAGATTGAGAACAGCGTTCTAAGATTGATAGAGAATTTTTAGGCAGACTGAGAGTATCAGTCTAACACAGAGTGAGAGAAGTATTCTAAGACTGACTGTGAGCAGCATTTTAGGACAGACTGAGTGCAGCATTCTAGGACAGACAGAGTGCAGCATTCTAGGACAGACAGAGAGCAGCGTTCCAAGACAGACTGAGAGCTTCATTGTGACACAGACTGAGATGAGATTTCTAAGAGAGACTGAGAGCTGCATTGTGACATAGACTGAGAGCAGTATTCTAAGGTAGACTGAGAGCAGCATGGTAAGTTGAGAATGAGAACAGCGTTCTAAGATTGATAGAGAATTTTTAGGCAGACTGAGAGTATCATTCTAACACAGAGTGAGAGCAGTATTCTAAGACCGTCTGTGAGCAGCATTCTAGGACAGACTGAGAGTAGCTTTTTAGACAGACTGAGGGAAGCATTTGAAGGCAGTCCAAGAACAGTATTCTAATAGAGACTGAGGGCAGTATTCTAGGACAGATTTAGAGCAGCATTGTAGGACAGACAGAGAGCAGCATTCCAAGACAGACTGAGAGCTTCATTGTGACACAGTCTGAGATCAGATTTCTAAGACAGAGTGAGAGCTGCATTGTGCCATAGACTGAGCAGTATTCTAAGGTAGACTCTGAGCAGCATAGTAAGTTGAGATTGAGAACTGCGTTCTAAGATTAATAGATGAATGTTAAGACCGACAGAGTGCAGCATTCTAACACAGACTGAGAGCAGCATTATAAGACAGACTTAGAGCAGCATTTTGCGACAGAGAGAGAGCAGCATTCCAAGACAGACTGAGAGCTGCATTGTGACTTAGACTGGCAGAAGAATTCTAAGACAGAATGAGAGCTGCATTGTGACATAGACTGAGAGCAGTATTGTAAGGTAGACTCTGTGCAGCATGGTACGTTGAGATTGAGAAAAGCGTTCTACGATTGATAGAGAATTTGTAGGCAGACTGAGAGTATCATTCTAACACAGAGTGAGAGCAGTGTTCTAAGACCGTCTGTGAGCAGCATTCTAGGACAGACTGAGAGCAGCATAGCAAGTGAGACTGAGAAAAGTTTTCTAAAATAGACAGAAGAATTATATGGCAGACTAAGAGCAGCATTCTAGGGCAGATAGAGAACAGCATTCTAAGACATACTGAGAGAAGCATTCTAGGACAGACTGAGAGCAGCATTCCAAGACAGACTGAGAGCTTCATTGTGACACAGACTGAGATCCGAATTCGAAGAGAGACTGAGAGCTGCATTGTGACATAGACTGACAGCAGAATTCTAAGACAGAATGAGAACTGCATTGTGACATAGACTGAGAGCAGTATTCTAAGGTAGACTCTGAGCAGCATGGTAAGTTGAGATTGAGAACAGCGTTCTAAGATTGATAGAGAATTTTTAGGCAGACTGAGAGTATCAGTCTAACACAGAGTGAGAAAAGTATTCTAAGACTGACGGTGAGCAGCATTTTAGGACAGACTGAGAGCAGCATTCTAGGACAGACAGAGTGCAGCATTCTAGGACAGACAGAGAGCAGCGTTCCAAGACAGACTGAGAGCTTCATTGTGACACAGACTGAGATGAGATTTCTAAGAGAGACTGAGAGCTGCATTGTGACATAGACTGAGAGCAGTATTCTAAGGTAGACTGAGAGCAGCATGGTAAGTTGAGAATGAGAACAGCGTTCTAAGATTGATAGAGAATTTTTAGGCAGACTGAGAGTATCATTCTAACACAGAGTGAGAGCAGTATTCTAAGACGGTCTGTGAGCAGCATTCTAGAACAGACTGAGAGTAGCTTTTTAGACAGACTGAGGGAAGCATTTGAAGGCAGTCCAAGAACAGTATTCTAATAGAGACTGAGGGCAGTATTCTAGGACAGATTTAGAGCAGCATTGTAGGACAGACAGAGAGCAGCATTCTAAGACAGACTGAGAGCAGCGTTCAAAGATAGACTGAGAGCTGCATTGTGACATAGACTGAGATGAGAATTCTAAGAGAGACTGAGAGCTGCATTGTGACATAGACTGAGATCAGAATTCTAAGACACACTGAGAGCAGCATGGTAAGTGAGATTGAGAACAGCGTTCTAAGATTGATAGTGATTTTTAAGCAGACTGAGAGTGTCATTCTAACACAGAGTGAGAGCAGTATTCTAAGACGGTCTGTGAGCAGCTTTCTGGTACAGACTGAGAGCAGCATTCTAGGACTGACTGAGAGCACCATTCAAAGATAGACTGAGAGCTGCATTGTGACATAGACTGAGATCAGAATTCTAAGACACACTGAGAGCTGCATTGTGACATAGACTGAGATGAGAATTCTAAGACACACTGAGAGCTGCATTGTGACATAGACTGAGATCAGAATTCTAAGACACACTGAGAGCAGCATGGTAAGTGAGATTGAGAACAGCGTTCTAAGATTGATAGTGATTTTTAAGCAGACTGAGAGTGTCATTCTAACACAGAGTGAGAGCAGTATTCTAAGACGGTCTGTGAGCAGCTTTCTGGTACAGACTGAGAGCAGCATTCTAGTACAGACAGAGTGCAGCATTCTAGGACAGACTGAGAGCACCATTCAAAGACAGACATAGACCAGAATTCTAAGACTGGGAGCAGCATTCTAAGTCAGACTGAGAACAGCATGATGACTGAGACTGAGAGTAGCATTCTAAGATACGTAGAAGAATTTTATGGCAGACTGAGAGCAGCATTCTAAGACAGACAGAGAGCAGCATAGCAAGTGAGACTGAGAATAGTTTTCTAAAATAGACAGAAGAATTATATGGCAGACTAAGAGCAGCATTCTAGGGCAGATAGAGAGCAGCATTCTAAGACATACTGAGAGAAGCATTCTAGGACAGACTGAGAGCAGCATTCCAAGACAGACTGAGAGCCTCACTGTGACACAGACTGAGATCAGAATTCTAAGAGAGACTGAGAGCTGCATTGTGCCATAGACTGAGCAGTATTCTAAGGTAGACTCTGAGCAGCATAGTAAGTTGAGATTGAGAACTGCGTTCTAAGATTAATACATGAATGTTAAGACCGACAGAGTGCAGCATTCTAATAGAGACTGAGAGCAGCATTATAAGACAGACTTAGAGCAGCATTTTGCGACAGAGAGAGAGCAGCATTCCAAGACAGACTGAGAGCTGCATTGTGACTTAGACTGGCAGAAGAATTCTAAGACAGACTGAGAGCTGCATTGTGACATAGACTGAGAGCAGTATTCTAAGGTAGACTGAGAGCAGCATGGTAAGTTGAGAATGAGAACAGCGTTCTAAAATTGATAGTGATTTTTAGGCAGACTGAGAGTATCATTCTAACACAGAGTGAGAGCAGTATTCTAAGACCGTCTGTGAGCAGCATTCTAGGACAGACTGAGAGTAGCTTTTTAGACAGACTGAGGGAAGCATTTGAAGGTAGTCCAAGAGCAGTATTCTAATAGAGACTGAGGGCAGTATTCTAGGACCGATTTAGAGCAGCATTGTAGGACAGACAGAGAGCAGCATTCTAAGACAGACTGAGAGCAGCGTTCAAAGATAGACTGAGAGCTGCATTGTGACATAGACTGAGATGAGAATTCTAAGACACACTGAGAGCTGCATTGTGACATAGACTGAGATCAGAATTCTAAGACACACTGAGAGCAGCATGGTAAGTGAGATTGAGAACAGCGTTCTAAGATTGATAGTGATTTTTAAGCAGACTGAGAGTGTCATTCTAACACAGAGTGAGAGCAGTATTCTAAGACGGTCTGTGAGCAGCTTTCTGGTACAGACTGAGAGCAGCATTCTAGGACAGACTGAGAGCACCATTCAAAGACAGATATAGACCAGAATTCTAAGACTGGGAGCAGCATTCTAAGTCAGACTGAGAACAGCATGGTGAGTGAGACTGAGAGTAGCATTCTAAGATACGTAGAAGAATTTTATGGCAGACTGAGAGCAGCATTCTAAGACAGACAGAGAGCAGCATAGCAAGTGAGACTGAGAAAAGTTTTCTAAGATAGACAGAAGAACTATATGGCAGACTAAGAGCAGCATTCTAGGGCAGATAGAGAGCAGCATTCTAAGACATACTGAGAGAAGCATTCTAGGACAGACTGAGAGCAGCATTCCAAGACAGACTGAGAGCTTCATTGTGACACAGTCTGAGATCAGATTTCTAAGACAGAGTGAGAGCTGCATTGTGCCATAGACTGAGCAGTATTCTAAGGTAGACTCTGAGCAGCATAGTAAGTTGAGATTGAGAACTGCGTTCTAAGATTAATAGATGAATGTTAAGACCGACAGAGTGCAGCATTCTAACACAGACTGAGAGCAGCATTATAAGACAGACTTAGAGCAGCATTTTGCGACAGAGAGAGAGCAGCATTCCAAGACAGACTGAGAGCTGCATTGTGACTTAGACTGGCAGAAGAATTCTAAGACAGAATGAGAGCTGCATTGTGACATAGACTGAGAGCAGTATTGTAAGGTAGACTCTGTGCAGCATGGTACGTTGAGATTGAGAAAAGCGTTCTACGATTGATAGAGAATTTGTAGGCAGACTGAGAGTATCATTCTAACACAGAGTGAGAGCAGTGTTCTAAGACCGTCTGTGAGCAGCATTCTAGGACAGACTGAGAGCAGCATAGCAAGTGAGACTGAGAAAAGTTTTCTAAAATAGACAGAAGAATTATATGGCAGACTAAGAGCAGCATTCTAGGGCAGATAGAGAACAGCATTCTAAGACATACTGAGAGAAGCATTCTAGGACAGACTGAGAGCAGCATTCCAAGACAGACTGAGAGCTTCATTGTGACACAGACTGAGATCAGAATTCGAAGAGAGACTGAGAGCTGCATTGTGACATAGACTGACAGCAGAATTCTAAGACAGAATGAGAACTGCATTGTGACATAGACTGACAGCAGAATTCTAAGACAGAATGAGAACTGCATTGTGACATAGACTGAGAGCAGTAGTCTAAGGTAGACTGAGAGCAGCATGGTAAGTTGAGAATGAGAACAGCGTTCTAAGATTGATAGAGAATTTTTAGGCAGACTGAGAGTATCATTCTAACACAGAGTGAGAGCAGTATTCTAAGACGGTCTGTGAGCAGCATTCTAGGACAGACTGAGAGTAGCTTTTTAGACAGACTGAGGGAAGCATTTGAAGGCAGTCCAAGAACAGTATTCTAATAGAGACTGAGGGCAGTATTCTAGGACAAATTTAGAGCAGCATTGTAGGACAGACAGAGAGCAGCATTCTAAGACAGACTGAGAGCATCATTGTGACACAGTCTGAGATCAGATTTCTAAGACAGAGTGAGGGCTGCATTGTGCCATAGACTGAGCAGTATTCTAAGGTAGACTCTGAGCAGCATAGTAAGTTGAGATTGAGAACTGCGTTCTAAGATTAATACATGAATGTTAAGACCGACAGAGTGCAGCATTCTAACACAGACTGAGAGCAGCATTATAAGACAGACTTAGAGCAGCATTTTGCGAGAGAGAGAGAGCAGCATTCCAAGACAGACTGAGAGCTGCATTGTGACTTAGACTGGCAGAAGAATTCTAAGACAGAATGAGAGCTGCATTGTGACATAGACTTAGAGCAGTATTCTAAGGTAGACTGAGAGCAGCATGGTAAGTTGAGAATGAGAACAGCGTTCTAAGATTGATAGAGAATTTTTAGGCAGACTGAGAGTATCATTCTAACACAGAGTGAGAGCAGTATTCTAAGACCGTCTGTGAGCAGCATTCTAGGACCGACTGAGAGTAGCTTTTTAGACAGACTGAGGGAAGCATTTGAAGGCAGTCCAAGAACAGTATTCTAATAGAGACTGAGGGCAGTATTCTAGGACAGATTTAGAGCAGCATTGTAGGACAGACAGAGAGCAGCATTCCAAGACAGACTGAGAGCTTCATTGTGACACAGTCTGAGATCAGATTTCTAAGACAGAGTGAGAGCTGCATTGTGCCATAGACTGAGCAGTATTCTAAGGTAGACTCTGAGCAGCATAGTAAGTTGAGATTGAGAACTGCGTTCTAAGATTAATAGATGAATGTTAAGACCGACAGAGTGCAGCATTCTAACACAGACTGAGAGCAGCATTATAAGACAGACTTAGAGCAGCATTTTGCGACAGAGAGAGAGCAGCATTCCAAGACAGACTGAGAGCTGCATTGTGACTTAGACTGGCAGAAGAATTCTAAGACAGAATGAGAGCTGCATTGTGACATAGACTGAGAGCAGTATTGTAAGGTAGACTCTGTGCAGCATGGTACGTTGAGATTGAGAAAAGCGTTCTACGATTGATAGAGAATTTGTAGGCAGACTGAGAGTATCATTCTAACACAGAGTGAGAGCAGTGTTCTAAGACCGTCTGTGAGCAGCATTCTAGGACAGACTGAGAGCAGCATAGCAAGTGAGACTGAGAAAAGTTTTCTAAAATAGACAGAAGAATTATATGGCAGACTAAGAGCAGCATTCTAGGGCAGATAGAGAACAGCATTCTAAGACATACTGAGAGAAGCATTCTAGGACAGACTGAGAGCAGCATTCCAAGACAGACTGAGAGCTTCATTGTGACACAGACTGAGATCCGAATTCGAAGAGAGACTGAGAGCTGCATTGTGACATAGACTGACAGCAGAATTCTAAGACAGAATGAGAACTGCATTGTGACATAGACTGAGAGCAGTATTCTAAGGTAGACTCTGAGCAGCATGGTAAGTTGAGATTGAGAACAGCGTTCTAAGATTGATAGAGAATTTTTAGGCAGACTGAGAGTATCAGTCTAACACAGAGTGAGAGAAGTATTCTAAGACTGACTGTGAGCAGCATTTTAGGACAGACTGAGTGCAGCATTCTAGGACAGACAGAGTGCAGCATTCTAGGACAGACAGAGAGCAGCGTTCCAAGACAGACTGAGAGCTTCATTGTGACACAGACTGAGATGAGATTTCTAAGAGAGACTGAGAGCTGCATTGTGACATAGACTGAGAGCAGTATTCTAAGGTAGACTGAGAGCAGCATGGTAAGTTGAGAATGAGAACAGCGTTCTAAGATTGATAGAGAATTTTTAGGCAGACTGAGAGTATCATTCTAACACAGAGTGAGAGCAGTATTCTAAGACGGTCTGTGAGCAGCATTCTAGGACAGACTGAGAGTAGCTTTTTAGACAGACTGAGGGAAGCATTTGAAGGCAGTCCAAGAACAGTATTCTAATAGAGACTGAGGGCAGTATTCTAGGACAGATTTAGAGCAGCATTGTAGGACAGACAGAGAGCAGCATTCCAAGACAGACTGAGAGCTTCATTGTGACACAGTCTGAGATCAGATTTCTAAGACAGAGTGAGAGCTGCATTGTGCCATAGACTGAGCAGTATTCTAAGGTAGACTCTGAGCAGCATAGTAAGTTGAGATTGAGAACTGCGTTCTAAGATTAATAGATGAATGTTAAGACGGACAGAGTGCAGCATTCTAACACAGACTGAGAGCAGCATTATAAGACAGACTTAGAGCAGCATTTTGGAACAGAGAGAGAGCAGCATTCCAAGACAGACTGAGAGCTGCATTGTGACTTAGACTGGCAGAAGAATTCTAAGACAGAATGAGAGCTGCATTGTGACATAGACTGAGAGCAGTATTGTAAGGTAGACTCTGTGCAGCATGGTACGTTGAGATTGAGAAAAGCGTTCTACGATTGATAGAGAATTTGTAGGCAGACTGAGAGTATCATTCTAACACAGAGTGAGAGCAGTATTCTAAGACCGTCTGTGAGCAGCATTCTAGGACAGACTGAGAGTAGCTTTTTAGACAGACTGAGGGAAGCATTTGAAGGCAGTCCAAGAACAGTATTCTAATAGAGACTGAGGGCAGTATTCTAGGACAGATTTAGAGCAGCATTGTAGGACAGACAGAGAGCAGCATTCCAAGACAGACTGAGAGCTGCATTGTGACTTAGACTGGCAGAAGAATTCTAAGACAGACTGAGAGCTGCATTGTGACATAGACTGAGAGCAGTATTCTAAGGTAGACTGAGAGCAGCATGGTAAGTTGAGAATGAGAACAGCGTTCTAAAATTGATAGTGATTTTTAGGCAGACTGAGAGTATCATTCTAACACAGAGTGAGAGCAGTATTCTAAGACCGTCTGTGAGCAGCATTCTAGGACAGACTGAGAGTAGCTTTTTAGACAGACTGAACGAAGCATTTGAAGGCAGTCCAAGAGCAGTATTCTAATAGAGACTGAGGGCAGTATTCTAGGACCGATTTAGAGCAGCATTGTAGGACAGACAGAGAGCAGCATTCTAAGACAGACTGAGAGCAGCGTTCAAAGATAGACTGAGAGCTGCATTGTGACATAGACTGAGATGAGAATTCTAAGACACACTGAGAGCTGCATTGTGCCATAGACTGAGCAGTATTCTAAGG